>JAQBSW010005457.1:0-57299 GCA_029291075.1 Eudiplozoon nipponicum | reverse complement strand
AATCCTGTGGTACTTTGATGATTATCATGGAAGATCGAAACGCGTCAGTAAGTTTGACTGAAGCTAATTTTTATATGTTGTTCGGCAACTGGTTAAATACAATGGGATTGGTGTTTACTTCAAGTTCGCAAACTTGATTTCTATAATTGTTTTATTTTGTTAGGCGAATCATTAGCTGCGCACCGGTTTCATTCTTCTTGGGCGACTTTTCATTATTACCGAAGGCTCTAAAAGATTACTTATGGCCAATTCATTACTGACAGTTTATTTAAATTACTAGTTTGGATCTGAGCATGATATTTACATTTTTTTCTGAAATGAACAATGTTTTATTTCTGTATACATTTCTTACGAGATAATGTTTGTAGTCTGCTTTAGACTTAATAATGTTTATGTTTGGAAAAGGAAGATAATTGGTGCGCAGAGAAAGCTTGTTCTGAACACCCGTTAATCAGAGTCGTCAAATGTCAAAGAAACATGGAAAATTTCAGTTCAATCGCATGTGTCAAATCGTTTAGTGAACATACGTTTTAAAATTTCTCAGCACATTTTTGAATCTTCACTCGTATGTTCACCAGATATTGCTTTTTAGATACGTTTTTAGAAAAACGTAAGCTATTTATAAAGCACTGCGAAAAATATGTTCAAGCATTGAGCCTGTAATGAAAGATGTCCTATTTCACACATACTTCTCGTTCCAATTTTCTGTTTTTTAAGCGCCTCGAAAATATATAAATATGTTAAATGTAGATATGTGGCGAAAACTTTAAAAAAATTCTTGTAGCTGACGAAATTTCTGTATACACGAAAATGATGGTATGAATTTTGCCTTATCTTGTTTGGCAATCTGTTTACTAAACCAAAGTTTAGTTTTTATTATTCAAATTGAAAATAATATACAGGAAATCACGAACACTCGAAATATTAACGGACCGGTTCGCGGATAATTTAATAACGTGATGCCATCGTAGCTTTACTTGATTGCAATTTAATGCACATCTCTTGTTGGGTATTAAATACGAGGTATGCATGCCAGTGGGCTATTCTCGTTGTTCTAGAACGGCAAAGAGTGTAGTCTTCATTCAATTAGCTCATTTTAATATCTTATAAAAATCTAGTAATCGGTTGATTATTCCATTTGAATGAGTTCAGGTGTTATTCAAATAACCGATGTTTCAACGTGTTGTATGAATGGCAATTAATCTGCTACATATTAAAATTGTTCTTAGTGGACGAATCGTAATTATCTCTCAGGGCAGTACTTACGCTCGAACAAGTGATCCACTCGGTTGCGGGATAGTGATTAAAACAAAGATTCCGAAACGGATCTCAAAGATGTTACTACAGACAAATTACCAACTTAGGCCTGACCAACATCCCATGAACTGCATTAAATATCAAAATGTTTGCCTGATTTTTATTTCTTTTAAAGCGAAGTTTGTTGCCTGTTTCGACCTACGTTTATTTAAGCTTAACACAAAGCAGTAACATTTCAAGATAATCGAATAAGTGCCTAATCATACAAGTGAAACGTAAAAGTGTCGAATAGTGAATGGACGTGAAGAAGTTTTGTTCTTATTTTTAAATTCGCGTGTTTTAAACTGGAAGGTCCCACGCTAAACTTAGTAAAAACACTGGACAGGGGCCAACTAATGACCACCAAGTCATTGTAGAGGCTTTCACGGATGTCATTCAAAATATATTAGACATTTTAATCTAAGTGGAAACATATATTTAGTCAAGCTATACTTTAAAAGACTTAAGAATGCCATTTTACCTTTCTCATTTTACTCAAAAGATATTTTCTTTATTATGCATATACCTAATATTAAATTATTACCTAAAAAAATTCAAATTTAACTGACAAGTGTATCATAATGAATACAACGTTTAGGTATGGAATTTATAATTATCTGAATGTTTTATAGTCAATTCATCTGGTTTTCCATTGTTTTGTGAATTTTGGGCTAATTGTTGGTCGAGTTGTAGCCCTATTTTAATGAAAACTTTAATGAATGCCGCCAGATAGATCGCAAGTTTAATCCTTAAAATTTAGCCCAATGTGTGCAAAGCTATTACGTGTAAGATTTATTTTTCCCAACTGAGATTCAAAAATTTTGTTCTTCTACAAACAGCATATAAATTCATTCTTGCAAATCTATTTGGCTAGGGAGCATTATAACATGTTTTCGTAATTATAAAATCGATGCCGAAAACAAAAAAATATAACATTGTGTATCTTATTTACTTTATTTCGAAATGTCTCAGTTTGAAAGCCAATTAGTGATAATTCAAAGTTTGTGTATACAGATCAACGGCTGTTTTGCTATAAAATTAATTGTTAATTTTGTATTAGATTTTGAGCATTTAGTTTCGAATTAATTTAAATAGGACCAGAAGGATATGCCAAAGTTTGCATGAGCAAAAGTTACAGTCTCATATACAAATTCTATTCGCGAAACTATACTTGACAGAAAGAGTCCTGACGCAAAAACCATTGGCTCAATTTACTAGTTTCAAGTTGCCGTTTACTTGACAAAATGAGAGTTAACTAAAACTGGCGAGACAACTATGATGGTATATATTACGTGTCAGATTTCAATCGCTTTATACTTATCAGACGTCGGCATTGGCATAGTGCTACAGGATAATGGTAGGCCTGGGACAATAAAACAGTCGCGCACTACCTAAAGAGGAACGCAACTGTTCCGATACCTAAAATGTGTTTTTTTGCATTGCACAGTTTTCAGTCCTACATAATCGGAAGGCAGGTAGACATGTGCAAAGTTAATACAATTTGTTGCATTTATATTAGCTAGGCATAAGTAAGCTGCGCGTGTATCGCACAGTCGAGGACTATGTTAGAAAAGAACTGACGGTAATCACATGTGCAGCGCAACAAAAAAGAAGCAGACATCCACATTGCTATGCTTTGATGGGGCACAGTATGAGGATGAAACGTACCAATACGTTTTTAGGAAAATGCGATGCGACGAAACGGTACCCAGCCCATTCTTAATGCAATTTCCAACAGAGTAAATACTTGCACGCGATTAGTGCTAAAAGCCTAAGGGTTTGTAAGCAGAAGTAATCTTGATTTAAGACGAAAATTTGAATAGCACATGCGCCAGTAGCCTGTCTAAACCAATTGAGATTTATATTGTTGCGCACATAGTGACAAATTAGCTGAAATAGAACCGGAAGGATAAACCAAAGTGAGCATGAACGCAAGGTATAATCTTACGTGCACGTTCATTTCGTGTTTACTAGCGAATCTTCACTAGGAGCCAGTACTACGCTCTATACAGCCATCTATTTGGAATAATAATGTGGGACAATTGTAAGGTAGACTTTCCTATACTGTCATACATACTTGGTGTAGTAGCGATAACTTAATATAAAGTTTTCGAAAGTGCGACTTCAAAGCTAACTCACCATATATAATTTATACCAAGCCTGTCAATAGTACCAACACCATGGTTGTTGATTCGGTACCTAATACCAACACCATGATTTTCAAACCATAGCACTGGTACCATGGACCTATTTGACAACCATAGTATTGTTATCAGGTACCAACGTGACATTCAGTGTTGGTACTCTTCACAGGCTTGGTATATATTATATATAGTGAGCTGGCTTTGAAATCGTATTGTCGAACTCTTTCAATGAACTTAGTTCCACTACTGCTGGGATACAAATTCGTAAAAGAGATTGTGCCGTCCAATTGATTGACAATTCTCGGCAACATATATGGTGAGTATAGGGTGTAATACCGGCTCGTACTGATGAAGTCGCCAGTAAGCGCAAAAAAACTGTGCACATGAGATTATACCTTAAGTTAATGCTGATTTTGGTTTAACTTTCTGGTCCTATTTGAACCAATTACTTACTAGGAGCGCAAAATCTAACCAACAATCGCATATATTTAGATCCCTGCAAACAAACAGTGGCTAGCTATCCTAGAGCAGCATCGATAAATAAATTTTATAAATAATGTCTGCAGTGCAACTTTTGCAAAATGCAATGATACACAAAATAAACAATCTCTACCCTTTGTTTTTACTGGACCATAGCGAATGGCTCGTGTTAGAGTGACATACATTTCTATAATGACTGACAATGTACGAGTTAGGTAGGATTTGTGACGTCATCCAGCATCAACACGTGTCAGCTCATTCAGTGTGTAGACGAAAAAAAAGGTAAGTTACTTCGTTGCACCGGCAGAAATAACCACAGATGAACGCTGTCAATTTGAAATGGCAAAGTTCAAACAAAGGTGTCACAACCTAAGAGTTGGCCATGGGCAAACGCCAGCATATTATCCGCAGAAATATTTGACGGAACAGTTAACGCATCGCTTGTTAAACGTTGCACCATGCTATTGGTGTCACAGCGAGCCGTGTTTATGGCAGAATTACATGCACTTCATTGAGCGAAGTGGCTTTCAATGACTATCTAAAGAAAATTTAGTCCGACGTGGTGGATATCACGTTTAGAGGTTCTATTTTCGCTCGAGTAGGTTCTGAAAACAAACAATGCTTAATATATACGCTACCGAAAATCATGGATCGCACCACGTCTTAGGTAGAACATATAGTGTTACATCACAAAAAGGCTTATTATCCCGGAGCCCGGTGACAAAATGATTGCATCTGAAGTCGAAACAACGAATTACTGGTTGTCAATGACGACCCGTGTCCAGTGATCTGAGTGAAGTCATAGCGAAATACTATCTTCTTTCAGCTAACTGATGGTGTACAGCTTGGCACAAAACGTAGATCAAGTAGAACAACGTATTTATCGTCATTCAAGAATGGAAGTGATACAGACGTACAAGTATTTTCAGCTCTACAATAGTTTACGAACGGTTATGAACCATAGAGGTACACATGCCTGTCGAATAGAATTATTTTAGAAACCTATCAACATAAGCCCAAATGCCACCTTTTATGAGTAATTATGGTAAGGAAGCAATGCATTTAGAATATGAATACGTATTTTAGTAATTAATTACCATTTTGTGAGTGAGATATATCACGGTACTGCACATGGCGTTTAGAAACATTAGCTTGTTTAAGATTTATAAATGGTTTCAAATGTCTATTAATATAAAGATACTTAGAGCAAATTTCGACGTAATTAGGGCGTTAGAATACACTTTCTTCCCCATATATAATCATTCCTAGAACATAGATTAGTTATATTGTATTTGACAATTACATAATTAATTAATTAATAAATTAGTAAACATAAAATGAGTTCAGATTTAGAGCCTATAACAATTAATATGTGCATTTTATTGGACAATTTTGGATTACTTAATTGGAATTGAGCATTCAAAAAATTAAAAAATTAGTATTGTTCAATCATTAATTATGATGATCGCGGTAGGTCAAAACACGTCAGTGCGTGCGATTGGCCGTAGTTTCGCTATGTTGTCCAACGACTGGTTAAATTCAATGGGATTCGTGTTTACTTCAAGCTCGCAAACTTGATTGAAAGAATTGCCATTTACCACATTGCCATTAAATTTGTTTTCTCTTCTTAATATAAAATATACTGTAATATTTATTTATATATATATATATATATATATATATATATATCTATAACTACAGTCTGTGTGATAAAGATTCTCACACCCAAACGCGAGCACAATATATTCAAATATTTTTTAGCAAATTAGTTCAGGGTGAATTTAGGGCGCGCTTAGGTATATTTTTTAAATCCCCACAACGTATTCACTTGGGTCATTGTGTATTTACAGTGCAATTTTGAAGCAGCGACGAGAATAATAAGACAAATTATCCACACACAAAAAAAACACAATTCTGCTCATTTTGAAAATAATATATATATTTTAAGTAATTTGCAAAGTTATCAAAATAGCTTACATTTTTCTAAAACGGACAACATTCGAAATTAATTTATCATGCATAACTCAGATTACCACTGCTTCAACACTTATTCAAATACGTCACTATTATTTTTCTTAAAAATGTGGGTAAATAAACAAGAATCTGGTGGACATTGATCAACTGGTTTCGGCCGATTGAGATACTGGAGTTCTATTTTTACATCTTTAAAAGCATTTCTGGCACATGTATGGACAAAATGCATTTTGGAAAAAAATTGTTCTACCAGAGTCACAGTTAAGTGTTTGAGTAAAGCAGTATCCTTACTGTCAACATCTTCGATTAACCAAATCTAAAAGGAAAGGAAGGAAATATAAAACTTATTGTTAGAATTATTGATGCAAAATAAAGTTATGAATATAAGCAACGGTAGACTTATTCATATACGTCTGTCGGATATTTCTTCAATGGTTGCCCGGTGCGAGAGTTATATTAAGATTCTCAACGAATTTCTTTCGTGGGTGGTCGTATTACACCGTCAGTTTTGCAAAGATCCGACTGATTAACATCTCGAAGTACGCATCAGGATGTTCTATGTGGTGGACGGGTGATGATTCGTCACTTCGTCTACCGAAGACTTCAAAATTATTTATACAAACCACTGAAATAGAGTTAAAGTCTAATATTTGTTGCCTGGCGACATTTCGGAACATTATTACCCTTTCTATCATCATCATCAGTTCTCTAATCACACACACAATTCTTTTGCGCGGGTGGTGGCAACAATTCTTTAAATCAGGTTTGCGAGCTTGAAGTAAACACCATTCCCATTATTATACGGTTTGATCCTCGATAGTCAGTTTGCCGTCGTACTCTGATGATGATCATGGAAGGGTGAAACGCGTCAGTGCGTTGCGGCTGGCGGTAGTTTTGTTATGTTGTTCGACGACTGGTTAAATACAGTGTGATTGGTGTTTACTTTAAGCTCGCAAACTTGATTTAAAGAATTTTTACCACCACCCGCGCCAGCAATTATTGTTAAATTGTATTGTCTATGTATGTACATGGCGAAAGCTGCAAAATAGCTAATGTTCGTGGCTGCGGTTAGAAACCGTTCAGCTGACATTTCAGTCAAGTCTAAATGGGCGTAGATCATAGGGTTGAGCCGTATATCTAAATTTGATTGTTATACCCAACAGGCTCTTGATCCTCGATAGCCGCTCGCCGTCACTCTGATAATGATCATGGAAGCGTCGAAACGCGCCAGTGCGTTGCGGCTGGCGGTGGTAGTTTTGTTATTGTGTCTGATGACTTACAACATAGTGTGGATTGGTGTTTACTTTAAGCTCGCAAACTTGATTTAAAGAATTTTTACCACCACCCGCGCCAGCAATTATTGTTAAATTGTATTGTCTATGTATGTACATGTGGCGAAAGCTGCAAACAGTTAATGTTCGTGGCTGCATAGAAATTGTTCAGCCGACATTTCCAGTCAAGTTCAATGTATGCGAGACTGCTAGAGTTGAGAGCCGCATATCTAAATTTGATTTCCATATAAATTCATTGCGTTTGATCCTCGATAGTCAGTTTGCCGTCGTACTCTGATAATGATCATGGAAGGTCGAAACGCGTCAGTGCGTTGCAGCTGGCGGTAATTTTGTTATGTTGTTCAATGACTGGTTAAATACAATGGGATTGGTGTTTACTTCAAGTTCGCAAACTTGATTTAAAGCATTGTTGCCACCACCCGCGCAATCAATTATTGTTAAATCACACGCACAGTCAAAATGCTCATAATAACAAATTTATGCAAATGTGGTCTATGTGGACTTCTTCATAGATAAGTCTTAAATTCGTTGAAACCTTGCGTTGAGGAGAAATAAGGGTTTACATGGAAAATCATGATGCATGATAGCAAAAAATCACATTACCACACACTTGTTAAGTCACAGCTTTTTGTATTATAATTTGAGATACTAGCAATATTGTGTATTTTTTGAAGATTAATATATATTCTCTCACATGAGATTAACTTTAAAAAACTATTTGTTACGTTTAAAACAAAGTATATTAAATTTTGACACATAGGTGTGTAACGGGATTGGAAACGCATGTTGCCAACACATTTAAAAAAACGCATTCCTTTACTTGAACGAAATAAAAAAAGTGCCTGTTTTAACGGCAAGACTAATATTTCCTTATCATGTTTACAGACCAAACATTGAGAAGAAATTTTTTGAAGCAAACAAAATTTTTGCAAATAAATTACTCAATTACTAAGGTATTGAAGCATTTGTAACAAGAATTTTAATTGTGGTTGAATTAGCATTTAGATTGGCAATTTGGATCTTCCTTTTAGTATTCATTCCAAACTATAGCACTTAAAAGATTCGTGCATGTGCGTCAAAACGCCGAAATATGAGTCTATCTTTAATAATTGATAAAAGTGGTCTTCCAGCTGGGTTAACAAAAGCCTTTTGTCACATTAATTATTCTAAATATTAAGTAGTTGGTTTGAAATACTCGTCAAAGTTGTTTTTTTATCAGTTTGTTGAAGAGTAGACTACTGGATTGAAAGAGACAAATACACATTCGGCTTTTGTGGTGCAAGAGTACGGATTGTAAATGTTTAGCGAAACCTATTAGTTGGTTTTATTTGTGCATACAAAAAATATGTGCCATATCTCAATGACTATTCTCAAAACGATAAATTTATCTCAATCTAACAATCATTAATTGCGCGTGTAGTGATAACAATATTATAAATTACGTATTTGAAATTGATATAAACACCAATTCCATTATATGTAAATTCTAAGTTTAAGTTAAGGATTGTATAACAAGTCGATGGCATTTGCTACCGTATAAAATGCTTAGTTTTACTTAAAAAATCCTTACATGGTGGGATTGGTGTTTATACAAAGCTCGCAAACTTTATTTAAATATATAATATATCTGAGTACCTCAAATTGCCCAACCCTTTTTAATTGAAACCTTGTAACAAATATGCGGTATAGGCTTTAAAATGGACCGTTTTGTGAATGCGGCATTTCCATAGGCCGCAATGGATATATTATTAATAACTGATTTAAAAAAATCGCCCATCTTTTGCCTACTACAAATGTATTACTTCTAATTTTCAGCAAGCCAACTACTAAACTTAAATTCAAAAGATCAATTTTCTGCAAGAAAACAGTCCGTTATTCGTCAATTATGAATTCACAGTAGCTACACATATTGCTATTTGACTAGGATATGGAGAATAAAACCCTAATTTCTCCAAGAGCATATGTTTTATTATAGCTGGAAAAAATTGGCACTTCTTGCGCAATTACGGAGTACAATGTTTCCAAAAGTCCCACTCTGAATAAGACGACGTATAATTGTTTACAAAACTCAGTAATATAGAGGATTTCAACAGTGCAGACGCAGTTAACTGCTAATTTTTTTATCAACAGCAGAATTAAATAAATTTTTACAAATGAAATTAACGCAAATTAGTGAACTGTATTTGCACAAGTTTAACAATAATTGATTGCGCGGGTGGTGGTAACAATGCTTTAAATCAAGTTTGCGAGCTTGAAGTAAACACCGACCCCATTGTATTTAACCAGACTTCGAACAACATAACAAAACTACCGCCAGCCGCAACGCACTGACGCGTTTCGACCTTCCATGATCATCATCAGAGTACGACGGCAAACTGACTATCGAGGCTCAAACCGCATTGAATATATATGGAAATCAAATTTAGATATGCGGCTCTCACCTCTAGCAGTCTTGTATACACTGAACTTGACTGGAAATGTCGGCTGCACAATTTCTATGCAGTCACGAACATTAACTGTTTGCAGCAACGAATTAAAATACTTTTGATTCATTAATAACGTGGTTGAACTGACAAATCCAGAAACTATTTAATCAAAGGTACATTTTCGGTAAATTTCAACGGAGGCCAGGTGTGCTTATGGTTAGTGAGACCACGCGCATTTTTTCTGAAAACACCTTATTTTGGTGCTAATTGAAATGTTTTTTTCCTTCCTGTGTTATTAAATACAATGGAATTGGTGTTCACTTCAGGCTCGCAAAACTTGATTTAATAATTTACTACCAGGGTTGGAATCAGCATATCCCATTTGCTATGCATTATTTAGGCATTACGACTTGATTCTCCTTAGTCACTTTTCTGTCGCGCTCTGGGAATGACCATAGAATTTCGATACGCATCATCAAAGAAACAAATACATAAAGCTTTTAGAAAAGTGTCATTGCCATGAGCAACAACTGTTGAAATGTGAACTTTTTACAGTCCATCTTTTCCTGAGTTATGTGTAACAAAATTCCTATGCGAAAAGATATTTGCATTTGTTTGTTTTTTACAGGCAACATATGTTATATTTTGCAATTCATTATTTATACCAAAAATATTCATATACAATTCTTGACATAATGTATTCAAATATCACTACCGAAGAAGGCATAGTATTTGTATTATAATGAAAAAAAATTAGGATAAGTAGATGAAACTATAGGTAAAATGAATATCCGCAATGATCTCCCACAAAATTAATATAAAATGTAAAATCGCATGCAATGCACGGTCTCAGTTTCGTAAGAGTTGGTTTGCGTGACTTTGAACCATATGAATATCGTTTCAAAATATCGGCCACGACATTTCTAACTATTAACAGAGCCATTTGGAATGCAAGCCTTAAGAAAATTCAGAGCAACTTCCCATGTGCAAAAAGGAAAAATAAATTATCTCCATTTACACAAGCACGTCACTTAGAATCTTTACGTCAAAGTGAGATACGCCCATTCTACAATAAATTGCAATGGTTGTAATTGGATACCGTACCGTTTACGCTTCTTGTATTCACCTTGCCGCTCATATCGCTTGCATTTTTGATACAACAACAGAGATAAGCGAAGGTTTTCCTTAACTCCTAATCTTTTTAAAGACGCAGAAGTAATGGATGATAGTTGTACTTGCGATTTCATGCTACATTTCGTAAGTACAAATTTCATAGCGAAATATAGAAAATTGACGAAAAATCTATCAAAAAGCAGCTTGACAAACATTTCTTGACATCTAACTGTTATAATAGACAAAGGTATAGTGGATTTAGTATACTATTATCTCGATAAAGACAAATAACAAACCAAAATTAATTTGCACACTTTTTCCACCACCAAAAAGCGTATTTTCGTTATTAAAATTTAAGAGATCTTTCCGATTTATGGACAGATAACTTTGATAGACATCTGGGTAGGAAGGGTATTTCTCAATTTTATTGGAAGTTGGTTTTACAGTATATGTAGTCATAGAAATTCGGCCTGAGGACCGGCGGACATAAGCTAAATAACCTGGAAATGGTAGCATTAACATTGCCGGGTCTAAAACAGACACAGCCATCACCCCGTTTCATTGGAAGCTTCAAGTTTGGTCTAACTGCGCAGTAACTTTTATTGTTAAATGTGTAGTGACGAAATGCTAGCTAGCGTTACAAACACGAAGGACATCTTTCGGCTGAAGGAAACTTTGACCACTGACATCTGGGCAGATAGTGCTCATCAGCCCTGGTTGGCAGACTATCTAGGAGAAGGAAACACCGAATGCAAACCATCCTCACTAGGAATGGGTGACCTAGTGTTCTTTTACAGATCACATATAACCATGAACAATACAAATTACAATGATAACATACTGCATCGACCGTCGCATAGTGCTGAGCCGTGCAAGGTGGATAAGCGAAATCGGGCTACTGCAGACAACTTTATCTCAGATTCTGCCTCCTTTCCTTCCCCTTCCTCTTCTCAATCTAAAATTAACGCTCCTTTAGATACTATGAATACGATTGGTGCAGACCATATCACTGAGCCCAATATCTGATTGCCAAATATAGAAAAACTAGACTATCATTCAATAAACCTAGATTAGGTTTTAAGATAGGCGCATTTAATGTGCAAACAACTTGGACAAGAAGCTCTTGCACGTAAGTTGAATAAATTAGAAATCAACGTATGTTGAAACCAGAATACAGGATCCTATGTGAATTGCAGAACTGGTTGCATCAAACCTATCAACGCGTTATTGTCTTCGAACGTATTGTTACACGGAGTTTCCTCAAGCCGGTAAATGGGGCCTTGATATTGTTTTTAGCACACCAACTTAAGCTTGCTTAATTGAATGGATCTTTTCAAATAGACGACTGTGTGCGCCATGTTTAAATACATCTACTAAATTCAATGAAAACACTTAATCAACGTAGCCTCTTCGTTGTATCTGCATATGCTCCTACCGATTGCAACACAGAAAAGATCAAGGGCGCTTTTTACTCCTAACTAAGCTACGATAGTGCAACGATTATAGTTAACAGCTATTGGGTAGATGCGTGGAGTATAGATTATAGTTATGTAGTACAAAATTCAGTAGTGTTAGATGTTGTGCCATATGGTGTTCTCCAGCACTCGGACAACGGTGGACTCAAATAGATAATGTAGCAATTAGATATAGATGGCGAGGTTGCATACAGGATTGTCGTTCTTTTTGAAACAATTATGTCGACTCGAAACATGCACTTACCGTTGAAGATTCACACAAATACTAAATAAGAATAAACTTTAAACTGATGTAGGCAAACTCGAACAACTTTCCTTCCGACAAAAATATGAAGATAATTTAACTGATCTTGATGGCGAAAATCAGAATTTGCCGTGGTCCAAGATAAATTCCCGTATGCACTATGTAGGTAATACTGTATGTGGAAATCCATCCCCCAATTAAATTATCATTAGCTCTCTGTGAAATCTATGGAAAGTTTTGAAAAAAGGCGCCAAACTCCACCTGGCTTGGCTCACAATAATTCTCGTCGCAATATGAGACTCCAATTTAAGTGCAGTCTTGAATCCTTTTCGACAAGAAAGACTAAAGAAATTGAGGAAGTGTTCGTGTCAGGTAATACTCGCCGTTTGTTCCAACTAATTCGAGCAATTAAAGGTTATTGAAACGATAAATGCTAGTAAAAATTATTTACTAACCGATAAACTAAGTCGTCATGATAGGTGGGATGATAACCTCAAAGATAAATTTTATTGGCCGCCCACGTCAGTTCCGATTCCAGAAAGCATGCTCGCATCAACGTGTGCAATGTTAGTCTCGAAGAACGATCGGAGCTAGAAATACGGAATGCAATCCTATCTGTTATACGTCGCAAAACTGCAGGTCCTAATGATTTAACACCGGGATTATTTAAGGATGGTGACGATATAATTTCGGAGCGATCACTATACCCCTTCGTACTATATGGACTGAGTTAGAGTGCTCGTTAGTGCTGTCTTCTCACCCAGCGTCACATTGGCGTAAGAAACAAGGCGAGCAGATTTTGACATGGCAGAAACAGTTAAAGTCACTTACATAATAGTTCATGGTTAGAAACACTTTGCGATATGGCTTTGAAACGAGTTCAGTGGCGATCTTATTGCAGATGTATAGGAGTATCAACTTCGTAACTTTCTATTCTTATTAAAGCATAGTTAGCTGTATTGCTGATGTTTCATTTTTCTAATGCTGACTTGACCATAATGGTGTTGTAGAGAGGTTTAGTTTGCCTCAGTTCTGTGAGTTATCTTGATAAATATACTTAAACTAGGAATATTCTTTCTCTCTCGCAAATCTCACAAATAGTTTGTGCCCAAAATATTATTTCTGCTATTTATATTTTTCGCTTCTTTTCGTTATATGACAGTGAATCATTAGTAACTTTTGGCTTTTGCACGACTGGGCATGATAATGATAAGTAATAAATAACACACACACATATATATATATATATATATATATATATATATATCTGCTCTCTTTATTACCTTTTATATTTTCTTAGCGTGGCCGAATATTCTCGCAATGCATCTCAATTGAAAGTGCAATTGAAATGAACGTTTCACGGCATCAGCGGGATTATACATAGTTAAATTCCATCCCGGATAAAAAGTTAACTAGCGCATATATATTAAATTTTCGACTTCTCTCATGATTAGAATACTTATTGTAAAGCATAACAGAAAATTTTTAATGGAAAACGTCGACCTATCGGCACATATGACGCAACATTCATTTTGCACTTCAGTTACATTTAAATGGTAGGAACTTTTATTATTCCAATTGTTAGTATATCAATAAGGATGAAACGCCGAAATGATACAATGTTTGACAAATAACAAACAATAAAAGGTAGTCTTCAGTGGATTAGATAATCAATTAAATTTAGATTGAAATTTCGAAAAATATAATTAAATGCTTAACCCTAACCCAGGTTCATCCTTGATCATTTCGTGGAGTGGATCCACAATATATTCCAAGTGAAAGCATTTAAGAAGAAAGTAACCAATACTAACTATGTATAGCCATGTTATAATATATTTCTCATTTTGGCGATCATGAGAACTAGTTTTAGAATAATCTACTCTTCCGATTCGATTCCACAAATCCTTTAACTTTGTGTTATAATCATCCGTATAAAACTTATCAAACGAAGACGAAGCTTTCAAAATTGTTTCAGAATCGTCTTTTGCTTTCGAAAACGTTTGGCCGAACGGTACACCTTTCACAGGACAAATCAACCCTCGGTCGTACTTCTGTCGTAAAGCAGGATTGCCTAAGATCCCATATGCATGTTTGATAGCTTCAAAATTTGTCCTCGTCATTTCATCTTTCGACATGCAAGGGTGGAAAAACTACGACAGCTTATAAAAGGCATCTTTTATCTCCTTGTTTGTAGAATCTTTTTTGACACCAAGCGTCTTGTAGAGAGATCCTGTATCAGTTGAATACGAGGTGATAAAAGAGTAACGTAATTTGAAGTGCGAAATACCAAGACGTAAACCGGATAAAAGAGTCATTACCAAAAGGACTGGTTAAATACAATGGATTTGGTGTTTACTTCAAGCTCGCAAACATGATTTAAATCATTGTTACCACCACCCGCGCAATCAATTATTGTTAAATTGTATTGTCTATATATGCATATGAGGCCAAAGCTGCAAACAGTTAATGTTCGTGACTGCATAGAAATTGTGCAGCCGACATTTACAGTCAAGTTCAATGTATGCGAGACGGCTAGAGTTAAGAGCCGCACATCTTAATTTGATTTCCATATATATTCAATGCGGTTTGATCCTCGATATTCAGTTTGCCATCGTACTCTGATGATGAACATGGGAGGTCGAAACGCGTCAGTGCGTTGCGGCTGGCGGTAGTTTTGTTAGCTTGTTCGAAGTCTGTTTAAATACAAGGGTTTTTTGTACAAGTCTGCATATATTTTCGATTCTGTTTTGATGTTGTGTAGTGTAGAAAGCGAATGGAATTTTCTGACTGTAACTTGTATAAAGAAATGTATACTTCAGTAAGGAATACGTCTTGCTAAAAGCCTTTTCTAATTGTAACTGTCTTGCATAAGCATGCCTTCATTGTAAATAAATGCGAGCAAAAGACAAAATATTTTGCAAATTCCAATACGACTGAAGAAAATAACTAAGCTCAAATAATGCCCCCTCTTTTGATTTTTGGGTATAATTATTCATCAGAAATGTGTTCCTTATGAGTAAACATATATGTAATGCATTTTTCCCGCAGTCTCCGTGCAGTAACTTGACAATATTGAGAAGGCTGAAAATTGTTGTTTAACATTGAACCATAAAAGGCACGGGCCTTGTTAACTGTCTTATAAAAGTAATGAGATAACAGAATATCCTTACATCTATCTGTTAAACTACGTATAATGGCTCGCAAGAAGAAATTAATTAAAATATATATTTTTTTAAAGTTTAAGGAAATATTTTTTGACGCGTATAGACCAAAATAAATAATTTACTTTGATATCTATCTACAAAAAGAAACAAAAGGTCAGCCAATTTGCTGCACTTTTTGAGAAACATTTTTTTCTTAGAACTCATTCATTCGTCCGTATATGCTTTTCATGTCTGTCTTCGAGCACGTAATCTTAAAAGCTTTTTATCAGCTTTACCAAAAACAATATAGAATGTGGTCTTTAAAAAAAACAATGCAAACAAGCTACTTAACGTTGTTTCTGTCAAGACAGCAGAGAATACGGCAAAAATTTAGCACCTGAAGATAGAAAGTAAAAATATATGAAGGAAAAGAATTGATTCTCATGAAGTGCACATCTGAAAAGCTTTGACTCAATCGCATTATCATTGCACTGCCATTCCCTCAAACACTTTATCCTAAATGAACCTCTTTGTTGATGCCATCTTTGTGCATAACCGTGTTGTGACAAGCTATCTTGTTTCATTATTAAAAAAATAGGCTCTTACTAATCGCCTGGTACCCATTTACTCGACAAAAGCCAATAAGACTATGTACATGAAGAATGAAAGGAAAAACATGTTGAAGTTAAGGATGGATATCTATGATGTGAACATCTCAAAAGCCTTGATTCAATCTCATCATCATTGTATTGGCAATCATTCAAACGCTTTTTCCTTAATGAACCACTTGTTGATATCATCTGTTTGTATAACCATGCTGTGGTTAGCTGACTTATTTCATTATAAAAAATATCGACCATTATTAGTCGCTTGTTTGTCACTATCCTAAGGATCCGTTTACCCGATGAACTGGCAAACGACGTAGTATTTTAAAGCAAGAACTTCATACATGAATACATTTATTTTACGTGAACAATATATTTTTATTTCAAAAACGAGATTATGCTAAAATAAGCTGCATCAAAACAATAATACATGTATTTTTAATTATTCAAAACACTATTATATTTTCCGTATTTCAGGTAATATTAGAATAACGACGTTGCTCATTAGAAATCATTCTAAAAACAATGTCTTACAGGATCATTCTTCCTATAAGTTGTGATGGTGCAGTATTACGAAAAGTTTCTTATGTAAATATTAACCATTTTTATATTGATTGCATAGAGATGACACATAATTATACATGAATTAGGAAGAATACACCTCATCCTTTATGTTTTTTATCTAGAAACGTGAGATAGCAATAAATTCAACCTGTAAGAAGCCCGATTTCATAAGAGAATGCTTTATTGACTTAATGATGACACATCCGAGGAAACTTAATCTGCCTAAAAAAAGACATTCGACAAAAATATCGGAATAATCAAACAATGCATTATAGCAAGTGTAATCACGGAAAATATTGGTGAGTTTACAAATATTATTTGGAAACTATCATCCTCTAGGGCTCAAGAATCATCAACTATTATAAGTAATAAATTAATTTTGAAGAGATAAAAAAATATATTTATAACGAAGATCGAAATTTGATCAGGTCAGGATGAGTGAAATTCAAAAACAAATTATAAACACCTAGGTGATTTTTTATCCTTTGGAATTTTTGTTTGGCTCTAACCATTCCTATTGCACATGACCTTATAATTAGAGTTTAACTGGTTATGGGTAAGTGCCAGACATCAAGTTCTGTCAGAGCTGGTTGATTTTGGATACAAATAACTTGGCGGAAAGAAAAACTTGAGCAGGTAATTAAAGTTACTGAATAACACCAATATTCACAAAGTTTCTCTATAATTTAGTATTGCTTTAATTGTCGAAGCGTTTAGAAATAAGAAAATTCACACAGGTGATATACAATGAAGGTTAAATGTAATACACATCAATTACAGTTTAGAATGTTGCTGAGCATTCCTTCAATAAATATATGTAAATATTTTATTTTAATCCTAAGTCTATGCCAGCACAAATTAAAGCGCATGATCTCAACTTAAGAGGTGTTACTATTTAATCAAGTTATCAGCCGAAATAGGAGATAGAAACATTTAAACTGTCGTCTATAATTGTTTCATATAAAGCGTAATAGTTAAGATTAAGAATTATTTTGGATAATGAATATGAAATGGGTTTCAAGGTGTCTGAAAAAAGACTTGCCTAGGTCGGCCAATAATGGCAAAATACTCTTCCAGCTGTTGTAAATAGTTGAGCAATGCTTCAGGAGACTCAAAAACTGCGGGTCTTCTTGGCATTCGTAAAACATCATTGTCAGAAAGCGTCCTCCGGAAACGTCGTGGGTGGTCTGGAAATTCTATCTCATCCTCTTCCTGTGCAGCAAACAGAGTATGCAATAAAAAATTCATTAAAACGGAATATAATTTTATTAGTAGATTTAGTAGTAGGAATAGTCGTGTAGTAGTATTAGTAGTAGTAGTAGTTATGGTATGAAAGAAATATAAAGCAAAATTAGTATTTATATTACCGCTAAAGCAATTCTCACCACAACCAAAAATAAAAATAATTATTATAAAATGTTAACATTAATAATAAAATTAAACTTAATAATGAAAATAAAAGACACTGCTTAAAAGAAGAACTGAGTTCAATAACTTCTTAGGTAGAACAAGGATCAAGTTATTAGGTAATATCCAGTATCGCAAAAATTTAATTTTTTAAAGTTACATTGAAGGCACTATAGAAAAAAACAAATAACTTTAATAATGATTTCGTGAATTAGAAATCAAAACGTCAGCCAAACGCAATATAATTCGATAAAACCAAATATCATCAAAACGGCCAATACGGCCTTTCTGGCAATTGATGATTCGTCGTCCAAGGCCATGCACATACGTCTCCAACGCTGACGGACAGTACAATAAATGTACATCTAATTTAAGGATTAAATTCTAAGGCAAGTAGCTAGAATTTCTTTAAATCAATGAAAGAATTGTTACCACCACCCGCGCAACCAATTATTGTTAAACTGTATAGCTAACATCTCATTTGTCAAACTTTGCTTAAAAACTTAGCGATACAAAATTGTTTTACAAATAAAGTTACTGTCTATTTGATTGCTTATGGTACGTCTATTAAACAAGAGTTTTACTGAAGCTGACTATGGATAAAACAGAAATAAATGATCCTTACTACTTTGTCTTTTGCAAGCCGATGATATAATATTTACAGAAGGGTTATTCAAGTGAAGTTTTCGGGTTTGAATTAAGCACCGATCCAGTTTTATCTAACCAGCCGCACAACAAGGCAGAACTCCACTCAGTCACACGTACCGACGAGAACAGGACTGTAAACTAAAAAATTAGGATAAAACCGCAATATATATATGTATATATATATATATATATATATATATATATATATATATATGTATCTATCTATATATTATTTTGGAAAATCACATATGCAGCTTTCAAATCTATTAGACTGACATAGGTTGCACATATATGATCGCTTTGTTGCGTTCGCCACACACACATAAATCGTGTAATTAAACAATCATTTATTGTGCAAAATTAATAAATGTTCAATATAGAGGAGTTTACGGATAATGCTCGTAGCGCAACAATTATGAAAGACAGAATTAGATATTATGGAATGTTGACCGATTTGAGTATTTAGCGACCTCTCATTATCCGTATTACTTTGGTAGTAACTAATCGTATGATCTTTATATTGATAACGCATATTAATGTTAATCAACTTGAATTGGTTATCACTGTTTTAAAAATGGAAATTCAAATGCGGAGATCAACAAGACATGAGATAATTATTGAAGCCCTTATGATGACACAAATTTTAAAATTTGAACTAAATTTAGCCACACTTGTTATGAACCGGCGAAATAATAAAACTAAGACAATTTTTTAAATACAACGACTCAGAAACGAGTTAATATCGAAAACATGTACATGTTTAAAAGCTGATAAAATGGTAGCTTTTATTTTAGTCAAAAGATCATTTAAAAGAAATTTTGAGCGCGAAAATATATTTCGTGATTAATTAAGTTTTGCTTGAGACAAACGTTGATGTATTCCAGCCAAAGTTTTTCTTACCCAAAAATTGACATTGATCCTCAAAACTCTTTTCACTGGTGCGCTCATAACAATAATAATAGACTAGTAATGAAAAACGTACAAATATACTTTTACCCATTTAAGAATAAATAAAGCATACTGAAACGAGGTTCCGACGTTGAAAACCGATGAGCCACAGTTTCAAGTAGCATGTTCTATGTCTTTGTTTCAAACTTAATTGGATTTTTTAAACCTGAGAGTCATATTCTGCGAAGTCTGTGAGTAAATTAGTTGTCTTCGGTTAAACAGAAATAAAATATTACTCTTTCACAAACCTCGCCAAAACTGCATCGAAGTGAAATGCAGTGATGGAACTATTGACATGCTAATGGCGTACCACAGCACCTAACGTCAGGTGTAAATTTAGTCCATCCATTTTTATACATTCCAGACGTAAGATAAAATAAGTCGTAAACTGAAGCAAAAGTTTATTATAAAGCTTATAGAGACAACACTGTAAACAAACCCAACTTATTTTCATATTTCTAACTAAAATTTCATACTACTGCTTGGATTTGAATACATGGGACAGGCTTTGTCGCTTCCAACACCAAAAATAAATATGCATTAAATGGTAAAATGATTTAGATGTGACTTCTCTAAAGTCTAATTTATTTCTACGGTTCTTGAAACATTTATTAATCTGTTCACATTACGGTGAATGCGATTTGGTAAATATATTAAGCTTTACTAATCAAGTGAGGCAAATAGAATTTTCGATATCAATTTATTCCAATTTATTAGGAAATGTTTAGAAATTAGAATGAAATATTTATAACATGGATGCTAACCTTGGGATCCTTCTTAATTTCAAGCAAATTTTTCCGTATCAGATGAAAATCATTGACTTGACATCGTTGAAAATATGAAGGCTGCTATAAATATGAGACTAATTATGGAAATTATAAGCAATATTCTGTGCTAATTTTAATCCTAATAAGATAATACGAGATAATACTGAATGTCGTAAAATCTGGTAAAACAAAAATGCTTCCGTAAACGGAAATCGAAATATCCGGTGTCAAATTGAAGACAGTGTATGCAAACATCTTGTTGGGCACAAATAAATCAAATAACATACGCGAACGTCTAAATAGTTGTGGAATCACGAATGTACTTGAACAATCAGATTAGTATAATCTAACGCGAAAAGTACCTATTGCGTAAACAAGAGTTAAAATATTTGTAATAAAATAAAAAGAAATAAAGAAAATTTGAATATTGATTTCAAAGAAATCATAATTATTTAAAAACTAACGAATGTTCATAAATTACGCAGCTTTGAAAATTATTCGAGTTGAAACGATGAAATTTGGAACGACAGCGGATTATAAGGATATAGTATAAGTTTAATTCTACGTAAATAATGAAAAATATACCTGGTTAAACTAACTGCTATTTTTACACACACACACACACATATATATATATATATAATATATATATATATATATATATATATATATATATATATATAAGAATTGAAAGAATGAGTGTACTCAATTTCTATCTAAGAAAACGAAAGGTGTTTTTAACTATTAAAACAGTTAAGAAAACGCCCCTTCTCGTCCACGTTCGCCTGTTATATGTATCCTGCGGCGAAATTTGATACATAATAATAAATGTTGTGGAATTTAGTCGCAATTGATCTAATGTAAAAATTCTTATATTGTTAAATATAATAGAAACTTAGCAATCCTTCATAGTTATATCTTTAATTCTTACCTTATCTTGTGGTCTACACTTTAGAATTAATTGGCAAGTTTATCGGAAACATTGAATAATAGTGCGACTTTAAGACAATAATAAATTCTTTTGGAATGCGAGCTTTAATGAAATTCATGGTACTATTTCAGTATCCAGAGATAAGGAGAAAATTTATCAAATACAAAAACAATTTCTTTCACCTTTTATTCTCATTTATCTAAAAATGCAAATGTATATATATATATATATATATATATATATATATATATATATATATATATATGTATATATAATTTAATAACATATTGACAAGTGAAAACCCCCCACTAGAGCAGCTTCAACAGACATTCGATCGGATTGGCAACAAAGTGAATGAAAAAGCAGCTTCACATACGGTATCACAACCATTGGTAACAGAGACAGAAATTTAAAAATAATATAAGCATTCAACACTGCAATCTGAACACCCTGTACTGTTATCAAGGAGATAGCACAAATTTGAGAAACAAGGCGACATTAAAGATGAAACTCGGGGAATTCCAATTCGTACACGTAACGGCCAAATATACGAACAGTTGGTTAACTCACAACCCATCAATACAAGAATGACCACATTTCAGACATCACTTTGCAAAACAACGGTAAATAAGCCTATACGCAAAAAAACACACAAACATATATTTAATTAAACGAAAATAGGTTGCGCGGGAGGTGATAACCTTTAATATACTCAAGGCTGCGAAATTTATATAAACACACGTCCCATTAAGTACATAAATTTGTCAGTATGAACTAAGAATTGTATAGTGTAGAAAAAGCAATTCATGCAGTAAACAGGTTTCGTCCTTATTGAGAACTCATCACGTACTGCTCAGAATTTCCTGCGGACAGGGCTCGAACGTGGACACGTTTGTTTCGGAATCTGATGTTCTAATCACTGAGTAACCCAGCTGCATTCTACACACAATTTTCAGTCAATTATTAACTAATGTAAATCGGTTAGTCTTTATTTTCTTTAAGTGGAGCTTATTTGGCATCAATTGAGACATAAAGTTCCAAAATTCTTGACAAAACATGATGAGTTCCCAATAAGGACGAAACCAATCTACTACACTATATAATTCTTAGTTCATACTTACAAATGTAGTTACTTAGTGGGTCAGGCGATTATATCAATTTCGCAACCTGAATTATAGTAAATGTTATCACTGCCTGCGTAACCAATGTTCGTTTAATTAACTAAAGGTTAATTTCAATTCCATTTCCCCATGCAGTGTGGTGTCTGCTCTGTAATGACAGATTGGAGGATGGCTAGTTGGAACTAGTGGGTCTAAGTGGATGCTGAATAGGCTCCATCTAAAAGAGTCAAAGACTTACCGAAATACTTTAGTTAGTATATGAAAAAAATTGTATGAAATTGTGAAACATGACGAGTTCCCAATAAGGACGAAACCGGTCTACTACACTATATAATTCTTAGTTCATACTTACAAATGTAATTACTTAGTGGGTCAGGCGATTATATCAATTTTACAACCTTGATTATAGTAAATGTTATCACTGTCTGCGTAACCAATGTTCGTTTAATTAAATAAAGGTTAATTTCAATACCACATCCCCATGCAGTGTGGTGTCTGCTCTGTAATGACAGATTGGACGATGGCTAGTTGGAACTAGTGGGTCTAAATGGATGCTGAATAGGCTTCATCTAAAAGAGACAAAGACTTACCGAAATACCTTAGTTAGTATATGAACAAAGATTGTATGAAATTGTGAAACATGATGAGTTCCCAATTAGGACGAAACCGGTCTACTACACTATATAATTCTTAGTTCATACTTACAAATGTAGTTACTTAGTGGGTCAGGCGATTATATCAATTTCGCAACCTTGATTATAGTAAATGTTATCACTGCCTGCGTAACCAATGTTCGTTTAATTAAATAAAGGTTAATTTCAATAGCACTTCCCCATGCAGCGTGGTGTCTGCTCTGTAATGACAGATTGGAGGATGGCTAGTTGGAACTAGTGGGTCTAAATGGATGCTGAATAGGCTCCATCTAAAAGAAAGAAAGACTTACCGAAATACTTTAGTTAGTATATGAACAAAAATTGTATGAAATGTGCGGCAAGATGTCTCAGGTTTTAAAGCACCAGATTCCGAAGTAGACGTGCTCAGGTTCGAGCCCAATCCGCGCAAAGTTTTGGACAGTATGGGGTGAGTTTCCAAAAAATATATATATATATATTCTTATAAATAGGAAAACACAATTAACAAAGTGGATAAAGGCCATTTATTTCGTGAATACTAATCCTCTCTTATACAATCATACATATTTATACATTTTGGATTTTCATTTGATTATGCTGGTATGAAAAATAGCACTTGTATATGTAACAGTGAACAATGCGCACAAATGGTTAATTCTCAAGCTATCAAAACAATAATGACAAGATATCAGACATCACTTCGCAATACTGCGAGAATGACCTTTACATGCAAACACGCATACACACAAACACAAACGCATACACACTCACCAACTAGTCAAAACAAGAAACAGCAGTAAAAACGAGTCAGATTTGTTACCACTAGCATAATCAAATGAAAACCCAAAATGTATAAATATGTATGATTGTATAAGAGATGATTAGTATTCACGAAATAAATGGCCTTTATCCACTTTGTTATTTGTGTTTTCCTATTTATAAGAATACTGTGGTAAATTAAAAAGGAATGGACATCATAAAGAATATATATATATATATATATATATATATATATATATATATATATATATATATATATATATATATACTGGAGATTAAATTGAATTTCATGAAATTGTCAGTTGATTAGCTAGGTTGATGTGAATATTTTGGATTAAAAGCTAAAGAATTATAAAATTTATGATAAAAAGTATTGATAATTGAAGAGCATTGTTTGTGCGATCGGTGATAGCAATTACAAAAATCGAGTTTACGTCCTTGACATAAACACCTGTCCCATAATGTTCATACATTCGTCAGAATAAACTAAGAATTCTATAATGTAGAAAATGCAATTCATACAGTAGTCCGGTTTTTTCTTTTTTGGGAACTTATCACGTACTGCCAGAATTTGTCGCAGAAAGGTATCGAACATGGGCACGTCCTCTTTAGAAACTGCTGCTCTAATCTCTGAGCCACCCTGCCGCATGCCACACACAATTCTCAGTTATAATCTAACTAGTGGCTCTAGGTTAGCCTTTCCTTTAGACAAAAGGCTCCGACTAAGCAACCTAAATCTGTCTTTATAGAACAAACTCCAAGCTACCTGGTGACATAGTATTGAAGTGAACATTTCTAAATTAAATGAACATTGTTTGCCCGGGCAGTGATAATAATTAATTAATTAAAGATTTAAACCATGATATAAAATCATATGCCTTTATGTACATTCACTCGTCAGTATAAACAAAGAATTGTATAATTTAGAGGAAGCAATTATTCCAGTAGACAGGTTTCGTCCTTATTGGAAAATTAGCACATACTGTCCAGATTTTGTGGCGGACAGGGCTCGAACCAGTTCACGCCCGCTTCGGAATCTGTAGCTCTAACCACTGAGTCACCAGTTTATTGGATGAATTGCCTTTTCAACATAATACAGTTATTAGTTTATTCTGACAATTTAAGTACGTAATGACAATGGTTTATATCAAGATCATGGACTTGATATAATTAAGTATTGCTAACGTTTATTTATGATCATAAAAACCGTATGAAAAACATGATTATGCAGGTAATTGAAGCTATACTAAAAAGAACCATTTATCACGCTCAACGCCATGATTACGTGATTTCCGTTATTGTAGGAGCTACCTTGTTTCCATCAGCACATAATCAATATGGCAGTTTTGACCTCTTCGTTGTATATATAGCAGTTTTAGGCGTAGAGTCTGCTTAGAGACTGATAATACTTTCAAAGTTAGTACTTGAGTTCAATTTTAATAATTGATAGCTAAGTAATACATAAAATACGGCGTAAAAGGCGTGCCTTTGGCGCAATATATCCGGCAGGTATACGTTGGCCTGCACGCGCCAAGTTTCATTTGCGACCAATGCGTATTTAGTACATATTTTAATTCTGCTTAAAGATGGCCAGACCCTAAATTTTTTCCTTCGCATATATCATAGTAAATTAAGTATGAGTTGGAAAATAGGCGAACCACCATCAACCTCTATACGATATTTTGTTTTGTTATTTGTTGTCAAATACCAAACCTGTGGGCAAATATCTTTGTTTTTGTTGTTAAAGTCGATTATGTTGAAAAAGCTTGATATTAATGAGCAAAATATGCCAAATATTGCATTTGACCTACATAAAAATTGCCACATTGATATTTGATATTTTTCCAACGCTGAAAAGCTTTATATTTCTTAGTTCAATTATAAAGACGACACGATAAACTCCTATGCGGTTAACATGCATGCAATTAATATTACGGACAGCAATGCATCTAATAACGAACCAGGCAGAAACCAAATATGCAGACGACAAATAATCGCTATAGAATGGCGTTTTCAATTAGAATCATTTTTGTAGTTAAATAATTCGGTACGTCATCTCTGGTTGAAAAGATTCATATTTAAAGGGTAACTTTCAATTTTATTTAGTAATCTGCAACAACACGCGCGGTTGTACTTTTCTATGGAACAAGATTGCGTGGCCATTACCGCCGATAGCTGCAATAACTAACAGTTATGTTTTTTGTTGTAGCTGATCTGTAGAACTTCGATAGCATTTAAAAAGCAAATTTAACGCAAACATTCATGTAGCTTCATAGTCTGGCTTCAAGTTCTCCAAAAGATCTTCGAGATAGCTATTAAGAAGTCTTACATCTTTCGATGTGAGTATCTATTACATTTTTGCATGTGTTGCTTATTAGCTGGTTTGCTGCAAGGCAGTTCATTATGGACTATGAGGTAGTATTACAATCATGTTAAACTAGAAGTGTTTCACCTTTGTTTGCACGAAAATTGCTTACAAGATTCTCATCAGTTTGAACTAATTTATGTCGTAAAATCGCTGATAATTTTATAATGAAATGTTGCGCAATAACACGGTGCATTTCGTCGGGATTAGCACCAACATAAAATAGCTGATGTCGATTTAATGCAGTGCATAATGACTGTGTCGATATAGGGAACAGTCAATTTAATTCTTAAATTTAACTAATGAAAAGAAGATTAACTCTTCCAGTTACTACTAATTTAATCCTCAATTATTGTTTAATTCTTAAGAGTCTTTAAATGAATATGATCTGTTGCGCAACGCTATCTTTATTCGATTTTTCTAGCACTATTGACCATCGCGGAACAATTGAAAGCACTCGTAGTTCAGCAAAATCTTGAATCCAAAGAACATTTCCAGATGCACAACGTGTCTGTTTCCGTAACTGATGGATTCCTACTGGTTCAGTCGCTCTTAAGCCTTCGACACTCGTACTCTCCTGCGGCAAAACTATACACATGTGTAAGGCTTAAGACTGAAGGACCAGTGAGAATCCATCCATCAATGAAAATGGCACGCTACGCACAAGCAGATGTAATGGAATCAAGAATTTTCCAACCTACGAGTGCAATAAATTGCCTCGCAACAGTCAATGGCGGCAGAAAGTCCATTTTAGTTTTACATTTGTCAGTGAAGTCGTTGTTTGAGCTAACCAAACAAAATTTCACAATCAAGAGTAGTGGTAAGCTATGTACTAATATGAAAAACTAATCATTCGCAAGTCAACAAGCCACTCGATGAGGACACAATTCGATTGTAAATTATCGTCAGTAACACAGCGGTCAGTGATTATACAGACCACGATTTTTGTAAATCACGACAGATGCAATGACAACTAACAGCCCGTCTGGCTATAAATGATGTTACAGCAGAATCTTAAGCTATAGACCAGGCTGACAGCACTCTAAGGTGGATTAGCATTTTCCGCCGAAGACGCAGAATGCGTAATGGTGAAAAAAGGCAGTAATTACTGTCGTATTTAAGCTATTCATGTTACCAATTATTAATTATAATAATAAAATTTATTATATTTATATAAGTGCGACGTGATATATAACTGACTGATTCGTTATGCTAGTGAATTTTTTCTTTATAAATTATGTTATTAACACTTAAATAAAATGTTAGGATAAATTAAACTTAGGAAGTTTGATGTGTGTGTGAAATAAAGCGATGTTGAATAGCCAAAAAGAATTTAATTTTAAAGAACTATATAGTTGTGAGTGTCAGCTGTGAACGTGCCCGTTATTTAATGTAACATGGTCTACATTTGCGGACGCTGTTTTTTTGTTACTCATTCCAAATTCTAATAAAGTAAACATTTATTCTTCTTGGCATTTCAATGGAAAACTTTTAATCTGTGGTTTTGGCTAATTAATGTGAACTAAACGGAAAATTTAATGGGATTTCTGACTTTAACGACGAGATGATTAAGGGATGATAGGGTGAGAGCATGCGAAGAAGAAGAATATGATGGTTACTATTCTAATACTTTGAAAATACTTCATCTTTTGGAACACGACTTATTGGTTCATTCCAGCGTGTTAATATGGACCGAACTTATTATTTATTCAAAAACTAGTTGTACAAATTTATTTTTAACTATGAAAAAAATGACTAATTATAACGACAAATGATATTTCCGTTTTTACATATAACAGTTTGAGATTAAACATCAACATTTAAACTGATTTCTTCATTAACTTGGAAAACTCATGAAAGCCGTTACTCATTAAAGATTAAGACACCTCAGAAGTAGGTAGGAATAAATATTCCACGTTAAAGCAAATACTCGTGTTCATCTTTTGCTTAAATCTACTAAATATTTATCCATGCTTTATGGATGTAATTCTTCTTATCAGTCCTACTTAATTTTGGATTATTGCCCAATAGGGACTAATGAATGGTTTTGTAAATGGCGCGAAATTAACACGTTGCTTTTTTGAAGTATCAGTTTTGCAAAATGTCTGCATTTTTTAAACTTACTTTGGTCAAATTTGGCAAACGAGGAGAGTTAATAATTTAAAATTAATTATTTTGCATCAAAATATATTTTGATGAACCACAGAAACTTAGAGTGTGTGCATGTGCGCAGGTTATTAATTGTTACATTAAATGCAAGAACACACAGCTACGAATTCTACGAAATTGTGGATTATTGCTCAGTAAAGACTAATGGATTGTCTTGTAAATGGCGTGGAATTAACACGTTGCTTCATTGAAGTATCAGTTTTACAAAATGTGTGTACTTTACAAACTTACTTTGGTCAAATTTGGCAAACAAAGGAAGATTATTAGTTGTTACATCAGATGCTAGAACTCTCAGCTACAAATTCTACGAAATTGTGTCAGGTTGTTGTAGCTGCAAATTCGCAAGGAGCTTTGATTTGGAAAAAGGCGACCGGCAGGGTTGATGAAAATTGCATCCAGGGCATATAAAGACAAAAACTACTTTGGGGTGTAATAAATTGATTTTGACTAAAAAACATTAACCCGGTAAAAAATATTTTTCCAAAACAGGTTTAATTATTCATTTAAAACTATACAATAAAATAATTCAATAAATGGTGAAATGATGAAGGAGATAATAAACTAACTCTACTTGCTGATATTGTAGGACTATTGCAAAGCAAGTTTGTGTTAAATAATTTTTTTCTATTTTTTTATTTCTGTAATTGACCAGGTTTCGAGTGCAGTATCTGTTGTCAAAACGTTTGCTGTTTAGAGTGGTAGTACTACGGCTGATGAAAAAAATGATGATGTTTGCATTCCCACCAACACCTGTCCTTCATAATTCAGAAGAGGTTTCCAATTTGCTGTAGATTATTGTTCTGCAGATGGATTGCTATTTTTTAATTTCGCAATTTTTAATTAATAAAAGCAATATATATATATATATATATATATATATATATATATATATAATGATAATTGACTTTCAATATTACAGTATATTTCTAATTAGGAAGAAAAAAATTTAATTAAAAAGTGGATAAAGGCTATTTATTTCTGAATAATAAGCTATTTCCGATCATATATTAGCAACGGGACACCCAGTCAATACGACCAATTTCACAATTCTTCATAAAGCAAAACCAGAAAAATTATTATTTATTTATGAAACATTTTATATAAAACACCAAGCACCTGACCTTAATATTCAAAAGTTTCACTAACATGATATTCTAATCGACTGGCCAAGAATAACAAAATTCAACAACAATTACTAGTATCCAGGCAAGACCAAACAGGCCCTCGACTAGAATCAACAAACATTCAATCGGATTGGCAACAAACTGAAAAGGAAATAACAGAGGCGCATACGGTGACAGAAGTTTCCAAACAATATGAGCGTTCAACACTGCAAACCACACTGGCGCTGTTACCATGTGCAGAACAAAAATTTGCGCAACAAGGTGAAACGATAAACTACACTAGGAAATATAGCACTCGTACATGTAAAAGCGAACAATGCGCACAAATTGCTAATTCTCAAGCCATTAAAACAATAATGACCAGATCTCAGACATCACTTTGCAATACAGCGAGAATGACCTTTACATGCAAACAGACACACACACACAAACACAAACGCAGACACACTTACCAACCGGCCAAAACAAGAAATAGAAGTAAAGCAAGTCAGATTTGTTACCACTAGCATAATCAATTGAAAACGCAGAATGTATATAAATGAATGATAGTAGAGCGATGATTAGTATTCACGAAGTAAATGGTCTTTATCCACTTTATTATTAATGTTTTTTTTCTTTCTAATTATATATATATATATATATATATATATATATATATATATATATATATATATATATATATAAATTTTTATACAGGTTTTGCAAAAATATTCGTCTTGACCGAAAAAAATTATATATCCATTATTTGTATATACAGATATTTTACCACGGTGTCAAATAAAATCCGTTAATTTAATGACAAACAATGATCCAACAAAATTCGTTATATATCGTTCCAAATAGGTTATGTATGATTAGGTTTTCGATAATATGGTGCGCAGATGCTAATAATGACGAAATATTACTCGGCAATATCAATTTCGTGCCTACACATTGATAAAATCGAAATATTTTTTCGAAAGGTTAATAAAAGTTAATATCATAAATCGATATCATTTTTTATTTATTTAAATAGATATTGTCTCCTTTCGAAAGTGGGGCCATTTTCGCAATCTGAATAATAAATGCAATACAGAATAGGAGCAATGGCGTAGAAAAAGACTTTTCGACTCACCTCTTCCAGTGCCTGGTGCTTATGGCTGTTTGGATGTGCGATTTTGTACGAAGAGGCTGTGTGATATCCCAGAATGCCATTGACGAACAGTGTGATGAGTGTAATTATCAGAAGAACTTGGGAAACATTAACGAATCGGCCGGAACTCCGACAAGCTTGTGCCGAGATCATTTTCTATGTTATTTTACTTTTTACAGAAATATTAAAAAAATTAAATTTTGCTATTGTGCCTCGTTACATAAGTTTAAATGACAACTTTTTAGACGCATCTGAAATAAACACATGCAAAAACGGAGAATCTATGTTAATATGACAGAGCTCAGGATGACTTTAAACTTGAACCGATTTTCAATAGCTTCTCGTGTATTTCTCAATCGATATATGGAATTATATAATCCAACTATTAGAAAGCAATTCAATCTCTTATAAAATGGGTAATTAACAGGATTTTCTTTATTCGACTGTTGTTATAAAAGTGTTTCTTCAGTTTACCTTTTCGAAATTGAACTAAGCTTTAGAACAGGCGCATTTAATTTGTTTTAATTGAGTGAAGATCTGTCACAATAGATCAAATAGAGAAATATTCTTAAAGTCTACTTCGTCTTGTAAAATATTGATAAAATATATCTTATAACTTGTAATTTGTCTTTATAAAAATTTTTCACCAAATTGAACATGTTTTCGTATGTAATAAGAATCAAGGCTATTTAACAAGACATTTTTTTAGAGCAGAATGACATGTATGTTGACAAATTAATATTTTACAGGTAAAAATAAATGCAAAAAGTCACATAGACTCGCCAAACCAATTTTGTGGCAATCGATTTCAATTTTAGATCTTTTTCACTCTTATGGCTTGTGGTTAAATATTCAAACTACTCGGTTTTGTAAGATTCGAAAGACTAGTCAGACGGTATGAATCAACTTAGTCGGTATTCAAAGGAATTTTATTCAAAAGATTCCAAATATGTGAATCAACTCAGTCAGTATTCAAAGGAATTTTATTCAAAAGATTCCAAATATGTGAATCAACTCAGTCGGTATTCAAAGGAATATTATTCAAAAGATTCCACATATGTGAATCAACTGAGTCGGTATTGAAAGGAATTTTATTCAAAAGATTCCAAATATGTGAATCAACTCAGTCGGTATTCAAAAGAATTTTATTCAAAAGATTCCAAATATGTGAATCAACTCAGTCGGTATTCAAAGGAATTTTATTCAAAAGATTCCAAATATGTGAACCAACTGAGTCGGTATTCAAAGGAATTTTATTCAAAAGATTCCAAATATGTGAATCAACTGAGTCGGTATTCAAGGGAATTTTATTCAAAAGATTCCAAATATGTGAATCAACTCAGTCGGTATTCAAAGAACTTTTAATTAAAACAGTCGGACTATATTAACCAACACAGTCACTGATCAAATTAATGATATTTGAAAATATTTGACTACATATTGATCAAATCAGCGTTATTTAAAGGACATATATTTTTTTAATGTATGATTAAATTCAGTGTGTGTTCAGCAGCTAAAATTTCGAAAATTCGGACTATAGATTTCAACTTTGACTTATTAAAACGACATATATTTAATTGTTTCAGACACAATGATTCAGCAGAGCTGGTATGCAAAGGACTGGTATTTACAGTTTCTTGAATTTGAAATACACTTATACTTGACTACATTCTTTTTTTCCATGAGCAAATTTAATTTAGCAATAACGATGTTTCTAGAGGCCTAAATTTGTCGCATTGTGCGGAATCAATATATTGAAAATAAAACCAAATGAGCCAGGAAATCAACATGTCTCTAAAGGCATGTTATGACAATTCGCTAAAATAGACCAAAACTATGATTTAAAGGCGGAATGTCTTTTAAAATAAACATATTTGACTTTGACAGATTTAATAAAACAACCGCTTCGAGTAGATTATTTAATTTAAGTCATTCCCAGTCAATAGACTAATATTTTTTAGATTTCTTTGGTCACCTTTAATTATCTCCTGAGAATCGCAATTATGTTGTCACTAAATTTGCCGAAAAATTTTTTTCTCCAAGGCAAAGCTTTTAATGCTTAATTTCACAATATATACAAATAAATGGAAATTTAAAAATGAAATCCTATTTTTAAGATAATAACCAGCATTTGAATATGTGTATTGCGTGTTAAACCCCTTCAATTTGTCGACAATTGATAGTTGATACGTGCCTATTTTTTGGTAGTGCATCTAAAATTGATTGCCAAATAAAGAGATTCAACATTCGGTAGTATGTAGAAAAAATCTTTCCGGAAACACGACTCCATTTTCAATTTTAATAAAAATTCACTAACATATTTTTAATATGCTATATATCACCATTTGATCGGAAAATTAAAATTGTTTTAATTCCTCGCATCACCAAAAGTAAATTAAATCTTAAAATCGTCATGAAGTCCCATAACATATATTTAACAAAATTTATTTTATGATTCACCCATGGTAAAGTTCAAAACAATCTATAAAACTGTTGGCTACTAATATTTAATCATAACAATATTTTAACAAGAAATATTTTAAGAAGGGCAATAACACGTATAAAAAATAAAGTGATAAAAATAATAACAAAGATAAAATAAATATAAAGATCAATAATAACAGTAATATAAAATTAACCGTTTAATATTACTATTACTACCATTACCACGACAACAACAACAACAACTACTACTACTACTATTATTATTATTGTCATTATTATTATTATTATTAATAAATTTAATAAATAGAAACGACAATATTGATATCAAAGCATTAAACAAGAGTGAGGAATTCATTTATTCGTAAAAAAACACATCACCATAATAAAAGGAAGCATAATAATTAATGAAGCTACCTAATTTGTTAAAAATGAACTTGTTACTATTTAAACAAAGAAAGCATCACAATGCAAGATTAATTCTGTTAATAATCATGTTCTTCTCTTTCATGAACATCCTTAAAATTAAAGAGATTTAAATTCCAAAGCCAATTTTTTAAATTATTGTTCGATGCTATAAGATAATACATTTCGTTCATGCTGACGGTGGTATATATTTCCCGACCTATTTGAAATAATTTCTCATAAGATGCGTAACAATTAATGTACAATTGAATATATATTAGTTCTGCGCAACAATCGATATATAACTGTTTTCTATTACAATGACTTATAGGTTTCCATTTAAGAACATAACATACTTATGAGTTGTAAATATATTTCAGGAAAAAAATATTGTACTATAGGTAAAATTTGACAAAATTTGTTGAAGAGTATACGAATGTAATTTGCGTATATACATGAATGTGCCATTGGAAACAGAAAATAAAGTTTTACAAAACGGTATTTCACATTTTTTACTAAGAAAGAGGAACATTTAAATGTGTATACTGAGAGGAAAAAGTTTATACATGTACAAATAAATTTCATTAACGTAATGTTGATTGGCTTCATAGATCAAAATTAACAAATAATGATTTTCTTATGAAAATAGTCTTGTGATGTTTAAATAATTTGTTGCAGATCAATCAACTCCCCAAATAAAAATAAATCAAATTTTATTTTTGGTCATTTGATGTTATCCCTGGTTTCATAAAATGATATCGTTTTAAACAATATTGTAATATTTTTGAAATTTACATTTGTACATATTGTCGAAGATTTTGACTTGTCTTTGCTGTTTTTATAAAAGACTGGTTGAGATTTTGAGTTGCGTGTTATGCTTTGCTGCGTGGTTCTTGCATGATACTCTTTGCTCATAATGTATTGAAATTTGTAACAAATAAGTGTCGTTAATTAACGTTTTGGGAAGGATCTCAAACTTGCTTCAGGTCTACACAAATTCGTTCTATTATCTGCGGTATTCAGCTTGTGGGTGAGCACACCTATTGTTATAATATATATATATATATATATATATATATATATATATATATATATATATATATATATATATATTGTAAGAAATCTTATTTTAATATTATAGGGCTAGTTTTGTAAATATTGAGGATACAGAGCAATTAGCAGGTGGACTTAAGAAATGTTGTTTAAAAGATTGTTCTGTGGAAATTAAGTGTTCCAAATTAGATGGTCATACCGCATATATTGATTATCTGAGCCTGGCATCTCAGAGACTCTCGTATGTTAGTAACCATATGGCCTCTACAGACTCGTGATATTTGAGCCAATGCTCAAATATACTAATGATGATAATAGAATACGACAAGATTCACCTCCTTTTACCCAAAATCTAATTGGAAATATATTAATTATCGGCCTTACAGTATATACGAAAAAAACGGGGATCAACCTGCAGGGTAAGCAAAGGTCTTATACACAATTGCACAATTTATACGCAGTCGCGTACAATACTTACATGCACTTTTCACCACACTTTGCTAAGGACAAAAGTCTCGTCACTGAGGAGCCATTGTTAAAATAAAAAACGCTGTGCAAGCTTAGACTGCTAATTTCAAATACCTAGCGTGACTATGTTTATCTGTCAATCAAAAGTAGCAAACGATAATCGAATTGCATTATATAATGTGTCCTAATATACAAACATACGAACCGCCATACGTGCAAAATTTTAGCGCCCACACAGGGAATCGAAATTGCGTTCCTCAAATAAAATTTATGATGCTCCATCAACTGAGCCATTCGCAATCTCATTAAACTACTTGGTAAGCGATCAATTTACCGTGATTGCATGAGGGCATCATGTTCCCAAGTCACAACTGATCAAAATCCGCAACTACCTGAAGAATTATTCAGTGTTTTTAAAGTCAATGATGGGCCATAATCGGAAGAAATTTCGTAGCACCTACATCATGTTCTAATTAGATTGGATTCGAACCATACCTGAGAACGCTATTCGCCAGTTTTTGATTCAAATGCTTATGTCTGAATCGACGCAGCTCAGGCTACATTTAAGCCAAAGTATACTGTGCTTCATCAGATAATTAAATTTTTTTATAAGACTGACAACAAATAAAGTAATAAATTTATATCCATTGATGGATTGAACACCGCATGTGCGTTCCGCAATCAGAATCCAGTTTTAACAGAAAGTGATAAAAATCAAGAACAAGTATCATCATCATGTCAACGATCAACTAGTATTTTTTGAAATTTGATTGCGGCGTGCCAGCTTTATATTTTCCAATGCCGCGTTTTACGTAGGCGGGTTCTAGCTTTGAACAAACAGTTTCACAAAGATCCGATTGGTCACATTTTCCATTTCCTTTTTTGTCTTTGATCGGGCTGGGTTTGTATTCGTCCGAATGGAAATCGCGGTTCTGTTACATCTTTGTTTACTGGCGACGATTTCTGGCGAAACGTCGCCAGTAAACAGACAATCCAAAAGATTAAAATGAATTCAGATGCATATTCTTTTCTGTATTTTACACCCGAGAAAGGATCTCGTAAATGATTTCTTCTACAATGTGCATCACCTTTTCTTTTATTACCTCGATTAACTTCTGTAAATCCTTTCGAAATGTATCTGATTTTTATAAACTATGTTTTCGGCTCTTCATAAAATGTGCTTCCTTTAGCTAGGTTTTTGTTTCGTTACACATTATCGTAGATAAGTTTTTGTAAGTAAACCTGTCCCACTTACAAAGGGCACTGAGCAGCTTTAGCATTTTTAGTAATAATCCTTCGATTACAGTAAGTTTATCCGTTAAAGTAGTGCTTAGCAGAAGTTCTCTTGTATAGATAACTACTGTTTTTTATGCTCTATCCAAGTAGACGTGAATAAAATAGGAATATCATTTACCATAATGAATTATGTTAGTGTATATTTACATTATAAATAAGCATATATTGGAGTTGTAAATGAATTTTAAATTTCAAATTGCGTAAGCCCGAGGAATTAATGCCAGACTGAAAAGATGCAGGAATTGTAAATCTAGTTACAATTATACTCAAAGTAATTTTAAATAGAACCATTAAAACACAGATTGGCAAAAAAGGTGTTTAATTGGTTTTCCTATACAAAGTAACCATAAAGCAAATGTTTAACTAAAGTTATCAGAAGAAAAATTAGTCGAAGCGAGAACATACCATTGTGCAAAACTTCACTGTAGATGTAAGTTTCAAAGCAGCCAATTTGTTTCTATTTGACAAACAACATGAAGCGTTTGAAATTTGGAAATAAATCTGTAAACTTGCATAATTGAGCACAGCTACTATATAAAAATTTTTTTTAATTTTCAATCAACCCTTATTCATGTAATGAAGGAAGGAAATGCTTCCTTATTTCCGTGTGAAAACTGTTAATGGCCATTGCAAATTAGAAAGCGAAACAGCTAATAGCAAACTCTGCAAGATCCCACGGAAATCGACCACGCAGAAACCAGGGAAAGCCGAATAATCTCGCACCCAAACGACTAAACGCAAAGCTGCTCAGCAAAATACTATTATATATAATAAATATAAATTAGCATGTAAAACACGTGCAATTTAACTGAAAGTAAATTTGGCTTAAAAATAATGGATATGATCCTAGCAAGTAGCATCGCCCTTCTCCCAGCTGAAGCATAAATAACAACTTATGAAATGAAAAATAAATTGCAAAAAATTTTAAAATGTTACGTGGATACTTTACTGCTGTTTCTTTAAAACTTAATTCACAGGCCTTAAAATCTAGTGTCAGGAAATTTAGCTGATGCTATAGTCAAGTTTAATCTCAGCATAGAATAAGGCATCATAGATTACGTCTTGGATATTTGATACGCACAACAAGAAAACCGTCATCAAAAAAATTGTAAATGCTCAAATAATCGGTGCTTGTTTGTCAACACTTTCATTGCACCATCAGTAAATGTAAATCCTACATGTGTAAGGTAATAATAAATCGTATAGACTGAATCACGAAGTTCTGCTCTAGACATTTGATTAATGGGGTATGAAAATGTCTGAAGAACATTATACCAATCAACTTATTAACCTGAGCGGTTTATGGAGATGGACCATAATTGATTTGTTGAAAAAGAATACTAAAAGAAATGTGTATCTTAGCCTAACATCTGGAGGCGATATAATAGCCTTACGAAATACTCCATAGGAAACACAATTCACACGCAAACGTTACAAATTTAAAATATAAAATTATCTTCATCAACAAATTAATAAATGTTTGCACGGATGGTGGAAACATTTATTTAAATCAATTTTGTACATTTGAATTAAAAAAAATCCCATTGCATAGAAATTGTGCAGCCAATGTATGCGAGACTACTAGAGATGAGAGCCGCATATCTAAGTTTGCTTTCCATATATATATGCATCACGGTTTTATCCTCGACATTCAGTATGCCGTCGTACTCTTATGATGAGCATGGAAAGTCTTAACGCGTACGTTCTTGTGACTGACTGTAATTTTTCTCTGATATTCGAATGGTTAAATACAATGGGATTGGTGTTTAGTTGAAGCAGGCAAACTTGATTTAAAGAATCGTTACCACTAGCGGCGCAATCAGCGATTGTTTAGTTGTATTGCCAATATATAAGAGTGACGATAGCAGCAAACAAAATTATGTTCTTGACTGCATAGAAATTGTGCAGGCGATATTTCCATTTAAATACAACGGTTGTGAGACTATTATAGGTGAGAGCCGCATATTTAATTTTGCTTTCCAAATAAACATAATGCCGATTGTTCCTCACTAGTCAGTTTGCCATCGTGGAAAGTCTAGACGCGTCAGTGCGTGCGATTGGCGGTAGTTTTGCAATGTTGTTCGACCACTGGTTAAATACAATGGCATTGGTGTTGAATTAAATCTCGTAAATTTGATTTTAAGAATTTGGAATCAAATTTTTAAAATGTGGCACGCCGGCAGTTTAAAATATTTCGCTATTAGACATAATGTTAGATCCGTTAACATTTGTTGGAAGTATGCACGGCCTTTTAAATCGAACAAAAAAATGCGCCAGAATAAAAAATAAGTGCCTGTTATGATATTGTACTCGATTGAACCCATTAAAATAATAACAAAATTTTATTATCCATCCATAAACCAGCATTCTAATCGGAAAAACTGGGAGAAGTAACTTTAAAATAAAAATCATAATTATTATTTAAAAAGCTGATGCTGCAAAACACATATTTCAAACTTAAAACAGCAATCTACACATCGTGTGCTGGTTCGCAACGAACATAAAAAGCACATAAATCATGTGACAAACAGATTAAATATCGCCGGAATGCAATAGCTTAAAAAGCGAAAGTCACGAAAAAGAAATGTAGTCCTTTGGCAAAAGACATAAAAATACAATCATTGTTGGGTTAATCGATGAGAATTATATCTAGCCAAAAACACATACTCATCCAAAGGGGCCCTCTCAAGTAAACATATAGCTGAAAAAATCATTCATAAAATTAATGCTAAATAAACATAAATAAAATTCAAAATGAGCTATTTAGCATTCACTCAATCGAATGGACACAATTAAAATGTATATTAATAAATATATATATATATATATATATATATATATATATATATATATATAATTCACATTAAATATATTCTCAATTATGTAAACGTCTTTTACCAAAAATACCATATTTTTATTACGAATACACAATTAATAAAACAAAGATTATTTTACGTAATGTTCAATTTATTCCATCTTATGAGGATAATATCGACGTTAACAAGAACAAGAACAACAAGAACAACAAAAACAACAACATCAACAACAACAACAATAAAAATAATAATAATAATAATAATAGTAATAGTAATAGCAATACTAGAAATAATAAATATTAAGAAAAAATAATCGAAATGATAATTTATAATGAAGTTATTATAAATAATCATTTTTGTTATTATAAGAAAATTTGTATTATTATTACCAAGATATGTCATAATAATCAACGCGATTTTGTTCATATTCGAAGTCTAATAATTCATGTTTACCTTAAATTTCAGTTCTGCATGATAAACCAAACAAAATCGCTTTATGTGGTTGAGCAAACCTTCTGGTTAAAGTTTCAGTAGTGTTCATAATTTGAACAAACGTGATGCATCGAATAAAAAATAGTGGTCAAACATATATGAACTGTGGATTTTATGCGTTACTATTCTGCTTCCGGTAGAATTTAGGTGGATTTACCCATTATGAACATAAAATGTGTGGCGGTAAAATTTATGAATCTGAAAAAAATTTTTCACAACAATTTGTTAATAATTTATTATATATATATATATATATATATATATATATATATATATATATTGCAATTAGCTTCACAAAATGCCTTCATTGATGACAAACATATTAGCACAAACTTCAAAACGAATGTTATTTTGAAATTCCTTTCAATGGACGACCTTATCCAGAAAATATAAATATTGAAGTTAATGGAATTCGAGTAAAATGCTTCTGGTGACCTTAAATGAAACATTTATCTGTGCGCGTTCGCCTGTAGAATTATATTTTAATCGAGTAAAAATATGAAAATATTTTTAAAATTTAGAACTGAAAGTAAACTTTTGTAAAAACCTATTGATAATTTGCGCTCTTCTCAAAAGCTGTATTTACATATTTTCTTCATGAATTATTGTATACAATGTATTGAAAAAATGATTTAAAATTTACTGTGATAAACAAAAATAAAGTATCACATAGAAAAGGCCAGGCTAAGTTTTACGTTTAACTATCATATGCACATACTCTTATTTTTCATAGGAATATTGAGGTTATCACTTTTGCAGATCAATTAAGCAACATTATTAAATAAAAAGGGACGGGTCCCCTTTAATTTATACGCAGCGGAAAATGCGTTACCAAATTTGAAAATGATTCAACTTCGATAAGGGATTTAGTTTACAAGTTTTAAAAATAATTCTAACAGAACTGCTGATGATATGCATAAGTGTGTATGAATAAGGTGTAAAAATAGTTAAATATAAAAGATACGAACAATAAAATTTAAAAAAAATTTGCTAGCAAATCATAAAATAGATATATAGATTAACAAAATGATATCTGATCACTAACTGGAGTTGACCTGAGGACAGCATATTTTAGAGTAGTATAGTGCCAAAAACGACGAATTATAACTTAAATGTTCTAAAATTAGGAAAACACTGTGGATTATCGTTCATTAATCATTCATCATGACTTAAATGTCCTCTGAGTTTCATTGACATTAAATCAGATTAAATGTTTGTTTGATTTGCGTTCATCAAATTTTCATTTTTTATTTACTACGTCAATATTACCCGACGCGAAATGAAGTCGATATAAGTAAAGACAGCTAAATTAATCAAAAAATGAATTGGAAATATAAATTGATTTAGTCTGTTTCATACTTGTTGCTCCCACACCAATCCTAATAACATATATTACATACATAATTTATTCACTTACTAATTATGAAATGTAATAAATAATGGAAGATGAAAAGGAAAAAGAGATTTAGGTTATGCTAAATATTGTAATAAAAATAATATATTTATTTATATACAAATATATATAAATATTTATTCATATGTTGTCATTAAACAGGATTGAAGATGCAACTTATTTACCTGAAAAATTGTTTATATTTGACATTATTTCGTACTGGACGAAATTTAGACCAACGTGATATTTGCTGGGAGGCATTATATTCCCAAAAATATCTAAACTACTACAGCCGCAAATTTCCGGCCGTGTCTATTTATTATGTGACCGGGCTCTATTTCAGGTTGGTCAAATTTTGCATCACTTTCGACTTCACAATCAAACTAGCAATTGGCATGTCCTGAGTAACAAAAGTGATTTATAGGTGAAATGCATTCGCTAAATTAGTCAATATTTAATTCATATTGGTAATATATTTTTATATAATTACATGTATATAAATATGTTTATATATATATATATATATATATATATATAGTTATAGTTCAATTGCTATCAATCTATTTGTTCAATTATAGTATATATATATATATATATATATATATATATATTCTTTATAATGTCCATGCCTTTTAATGTTACACAGTATATTTATAATTAGGAAGAAATAACACATTAATAACAAAGTGGAATAAAGGCAATTTATTTCGTGAGTACTAATCATCTCTTATAAAATCATACATATTTATAAATTTTGGGTTTTCAATTGATTATGCTAGTGGTAACAAATCTGACTCGTTTTTACTCTGTTTCTTGTTTTGGCTAGTTGGTAAGTGTGTATGCGTTTGTGTTTGTGTGTATGCGTGTTTGCATGTAAAGATCACTTCTTGCATGTAAAAGGATAACTAGATCTGGTCATTATTGGTTTGATGGCTTGAGAATTAACCATTTGTCGCATTGTTCACTGTTACATGTACGAGTGCTATTTTTCCCAGCTGATTGCTCTACCTTGTTGCGCAAATTTATAATTTGCTGGTATATGCTAGTGTGGATTGCAGTAAATGCTCATATTGTTTGGAAATTCCGCACTGCATGCGCCTCCTTGGGTTAGCTCTGTCCCCAGCTCTGCTCTAACCGATCATGTTTGTTGATTCTAGTCGAGGGCCTGTTTGTTCTTGAATGGGATAATAGTAGATTGCTGTTGAATTTTGTACCTTAGAATCGATAAAATATCATGTTGATGAAACTTTTGAATATTAAGGTCAGGTGCTTGTTGTTTTATATAAAGGGCTTCATAAATAAATAATAATTTTTCTGATTTTGCTTTATGTAGAATTGTGAAATTGATCGAATTGACAGGGTGCCCCGTTGCCAATATATGATCGGAAATAGCTGATTTTCCTGACGGTGCCAAGCCTTTGTTAATCAATTTCTGTGGCAAATGTTGCTGGATTCTGCTTATCAATTGCTTCTTCGTACGTCCGATATATGTGCTACCGCACATACATGAGAATTTGTAGACTATGAATGATTTGGAGAGAATTGGCAATTGATCTTTGGCATCCAACCTCATGATTCTCTGTGTACTAAATATCATATTAACTTTAACATTGGGAAAGTTGTCCTTAGTTATTCTATTCAGCCGCCGTGCAATTATTGAGGCTGGTACGTCGCCTCTAAATGGTAAGTTTAGGAAAACCTGCTTGACGGTATCCTCTCTAGTACGAATCTGCCGTGGTCTGATGTTGATATCAATGAAACGCTCTGGGTAGTTGTTCATTAGCAAAATTTTCCTGAGGTAGCCCAGTTCTTCCTCAATCTTGTGTTCAGAGCAAATCTTCCTGTTTCTGTTTGCTAGGTTGTTGACTAAGTCTCTATTGTGGGATTTTGGCACATTGCTGTTGTAGTGAATGTACTGTCCGGTGAAAGTGGATTTTCTATATATTGCCAGTGTCAAATCCCCGTTTTCTTCTCGAGTGAGTTTGATGTAAAGGAAGGGAAAACTGTCGTTTTTCTCTACCTCGAGAGTGAATTTGATATCTGGATCGGCTCCATTTGCTTGTTTGAGGATTTTGGAAGGGTCTGCTGCTTCTGAGATGAACAACAAGATATCATCTACATACCTTTTGTAGAGTGCCACTGGTTAATTATACCTTTTAGGCTCGTTTCTCTGCAAACTACTTGAACCAATACGGAGCATCATAAACGCAAACACTATCAAGGACTCCTTCGAACTAGCAAATTCCTCAAAATAGTGAAATAATTATTAAAAAATTCAGACACTGACCTTATATGTTGTAAACTATTAATGCTAAACACGTTACGTATAAGTTTTGCTTAAGTTATTTAGTTAATATGTCAAAAACGTTTTAATGTTGTTTACATCATTGAATTCGAGATAAGACATTAATTATTATTGTAAACACATTTTTCATTTATTGAGATAGATTTTATCAAAGATTTATATAAAAATCGAAAAGAACGGGATGTTTTCTTTAAAATATCAATTACGATTTGAATAATAAGCAGTAGTGTGAATTTAAAATAGTAAAACAAAATTAGCTCAGCTTAATATTTTACACGAAATATAATTACTTATATATATACGTAATACCGGCTCAGTGAGCTATTTCGATAGAGTATGTAGGTTATTAAAAAGTAATTCTAAAAATAATTGATAACTAACGCAATTGCCAAAAAAGCGTTTCAGTAATGTTAAAAAATCGTTTTTTAACAACATACAACAAATCATAGGAGTTTTCACGTGTGCATAGAAATATCAGTTAAATTAAGCAAAGCTTATTTTTACTTGAACTGAACAAGAAATTAACGAATTTTGTGCATGGATATGTATTTACCTCTGAGTGTGGGATTTTTTCTGTGATTGATTGTTGTATAACATAAATAATACTTTAACTTATTCCATCACTGAGTTACTAACTTTATGAAGGACCACACATTCAATTTAAATAAGCACTGACAAAAAAGCCTTATCAACTATGAAGCAAAACCCGCTTAGCTAATAAATTTATGCTTTCAGATACTTTGTTTCAATCAATTCAGATTATAAATAATTTGAAATTTGAAACAACTTTTAACGAAAACGAATTAATTTTCGATTTATGTCGAAAATTAAACGTATTTCTGACAAAAGTAAATAATTTTTTTCTTTTTCATGTGAACAAATCTGTTAGATTAAATAATCAGGCATTGCTCATTAAATTTAGAATGTCGAAATTACATGATAACAAAGGATTTTTTAACATAACATTTTTGCTACTTCGCAATAAAAATAATAATGAAGAAAAACTGCTGACAGATATTCCCGAATTTCTTTGCATAATACTTAACTTGCTAAAGGAGTTGGTGGAAGTCTTAAGATTATTCAACAGCAAAGTGTCAAATATTTACTGTCAAAAACATTTCAAATGATCTCACTATAATTTACCCGAACAATTCCGGTTAAACAGTTAACAACTTATTTCGAACTCGAGCTTTAAAAGTTCACATTACCGTCCCTTTTGAGAATTTAAAACGATTTTATTCGGATATAATTTTTTTCTTTCCCCATAGGCAGGTTACTAGGATGGAAATACTATCCCCATAATGTGGGGTGTATGAATTTTTTCTATCTACACAAAATTTGAAAGTTTCAGCGTTAACAATAGAAGACGAATCGAAATGTGAACTAAAGAAATATATTTACCCATTTCAACCTATTGAAAGGCTCTCCCAGTTGCTTATGCATATCCATAACAGGCTGTTAAATTGAATAAGCACGTTAATATTTGGCAATATTACATCGCAAATGTTTTATATTCGTGAGTTAGTTATACAGTTTCCTAAAAAAATGTTGCTCCAATAAAACAAGTGTTCTCTTAAATTTATCATTCCTTAATTAATATTTAGCTGACCATTTCTTATGTAAGCTCTGCAGTGTATCACAAAATATTTCTCTTCCAATAATCGAGCTTCTAGTTAAACATGTTTCTTAAATTGTTTTCTTTAGAGTGATAGTTTTCCGTGTGTTTCGTCAGCTACGGATAATAAGTTGACTGAGCACAAATTTTCGGCCGTTCAGCGATGCAATATTCTACACTTGTACATACATGATCTGATTTAAACCTTATTTTGGCAACTGTCCAATAAAAATAAGACATAACTTCAATCTGGGCATCAAGTACAGAATATGAAACATTTGTAAATGCGCGTTTATTGGATAATTTAATCCCAAATTAACGAAGAAACTCAATTTTTGTGAAGTGAAATTTATTTTTAGAAAGATTTCTATTGACCACGTAGGCTTAAACACTTTTAAATGCTATCGGTCTACCAACCCGCACAGGATAACTTCTCGACCCTACAACGCTATCATGAAACATATTCACTAGATAGATTACCAATTATCAGGATTTCGAAATGAAATTATAACGATCAATTCAATTCAACCGATCCATCTTGACATTTTTTGTTATACCGTGAACAAACTCCTGCAAAAAAATAAAATAAATATAGTCACATATGGTTTTACTTTTTTGGTAACGCAAGATAATCTCGCCTTCGTGTTTGTTGTGGTACTACTCGTGCCTTCATTTTCTCTCGTTTCTCAAGTGATCTAATTTAAAGTATAACATAATCTTTCTTTCATACAGACACAGATTTACCTGAAGAACGCATTGCTGAAAATTATATTTAAACAATTTTACAATTTTTTTGGATCAATTCGTCATCTTGATATGAATAGACAATTTTCAGAACTGTGCCTCCAAAATTAATTTATTGGTGTTCTGGCCTTAATATAAGCTTTAATTTGAACCACATGAAATTATTTTTTTCTACAATTTGAACACACTTGACTAATATTTCTATTAAGGCCAAATAAATCATTATGTTTTACTTATTATATGCCTTTTCGTAAGATGAAGCAAAAGCTTTTCTTTGTTCTAATTTGCTTTTTTAAAAAAAATCATGCCTTTGAATAATTGTCTGACATCGTTTAAAATATACATTTTAACAGTCATAGGAGTTCTCATATTGGAGAAAAAATATAAGCCACTCTGGATAAGTGATGCATCGGTTTTGATCTATTTTTTTAAAAAACTTTTACGTCCCACACAACCGTAGATTTTATATTGCTAGTACCGCGAAATAAACGTATTAGTAAACTGTAGGCAAAGTATTATTACTATTTTCAGTATTCGGCATTTAAACTCGCGGCACTTTATTTATAACAATCTGTCGTAAATTAATATACGCCATCAAGCAGTATTCAAAGGAGATAGTTTTTTATTTTTATTATATTTTATTACCAACATGCGATTGACGGAAATCTTCGTACAAGTATCAGTGTATGCGCAGATTTGGGTAGGGTACTGTATCGTATTTGCCATATTGTGAGTGCAAAATGTAGGCATCTATACGGAAACCTTCTTGTTGCAACACTACTCAAGCTTACACATTCGATACAAGTAAAATGTAATTAATTAACTGCGCACATATTTTGGAAAAGTAGAACAAAGAATTCGGTAAGCAAGTTAGCTAAGTTTTGTAAAATACTGACATAATGTTGCATGACATTTTAATAAAAATCTATGGACAACAAATTGGGCAATATGTAAAAGAAAAAATACTGCCACCAAAGATTTATTTGCCATTTTTTGTAGTTAGCTTAAGATTATGTTAACAGGTTGAACGATAATCGTTCATTTGCATATAGGTATTTTTTAAGCAAAAAAACAATTTGACTTGTTATTTTCCTCATTTGTTCTACAAAAAATAAAAACCAAAATATGCTACGAATATTTTAATATATGTGACTAGTCATAACAAGCATCAGAATGGAAAAATTAATAATATGGAAAAATTGCTTTTTTCTACATTGAGCGGGTAATAACTAATATACGTTTGCGGGTTTTATTGTAAAAAATGTAGAAATCAAATTGCGGTTGGATAATGTAGAGCAATAAATATTTACAAAATATACATGCGTTCATAGCGTGGAATGGTTACTCTAAATGATATATCCGGTTTTATTGAGTGAAAATCTAACGTTTTAAAAAAAATGTTTGGAGCTGTTTTCATTTTATATGGCCCAAATAGTAATTATATATAATAGCAATTTAACATTCTCTATAAGCTTACGATATTACGTCCATAACTGCCATTGGTATAGCATTAAAAACAAAATTTACGACTGATTTTATAGCACACTTTGCTCACATTTAAAACCACCTAATTTATGCTTATTTTTTCCAATAGTATGGTAAAATTTAGCCAAAATTAATAATTTATGTGTACACTAAATATCTTTTAAATAAAGTGATACAAAGTTCGAGAGAGAAAGAACAAGATATATCTCTATCCATATTATTTCGACAACTGTAGTTATGGAGAATGTTTCAGTTAATTTCTTAAAAATTCGTAATAAATTTATCTTTAATGTGCCTGTTATCACCTATAAACAAACCGTTTGCTTAAAACTTTTAAGTGACTAATTATTCGTTTTTTGGGAACACGAAGGCGTGCATTGATCAAGCATACTTTCAAGTTCCGTAATTTAAAAAAAGTTTCACAACTCATGCAATATTTATGATGGTTTCCTAAATATCAAAATAGCTGGTTTATTTTGGTTTAATTTCAAAATTAATGAATGTGAAACGGCAAAGATCAAATCGAATAACTCTTCAACAGGTCTTATCTTTACCGAAATATTTGGCTTGTAATAAGTAAATTTATAAATGCTGGGGAAGGATAATATAAGAATGATTGTTTGGATTAAACAAAAACATATCAAAATAAGTAGTTCTTTTTAATTTTAAATTTGTAAAACATTTTTTGTTATGGTTTTACTGTAGTTATTTATCCTTCTTGAAACTAATGTTCTGTTCAGATTATTATTTGAAATTTTTGTCTTAAGAACAGCTATTTCTTTACAATTCAGTTTTCCGGACAAATTAGCCCTATTTTGTTGAATAAATTACTTCTCATTCTTATATTTTGCCCATAATAGTTGAGTTTGAATGAAAGAGGTTCTATACTCTTCATATTCGTTTTTAAAAATTTATATATTTGTCTTTAATTTGTAGCTCTCAATTCTCAGTAGGCAGTCTGTTAGACTGAGAGTTTTTTCGCATGCAATTGAACTGAAATGGAAGGTGTACTTTATTATTAATAAAGGCATTTTGGACATACCTGTGATATGTATGGCAGATTATTTCATTTTTTTATGCTGGCACTTCTTGTTGTTTGAAAATTTAATAGGCACAAAATCTAGTTCTTCTCTTTAAAATTTTTGTGGTTGAATGTCTAATTGCCTTATGGAAAGATATGTTCGATGTCGTACTGCATTTCAAAACAATTCAAATGTATTCTCTGAAGAAGAACAGCACAATGGCTGTAATTTTATTTTTAAAACTGGAGCTATTTCTAGTTTGTCAGTGTGAAGTTTTAATTTAGGCAAGGTAAATGGCTATACACTTATATCTCATAATATTTATTGATATTTTAATTAAATATACACATACTTATGCGGTACTGCTTACAAGGCGGGCATAAATGTCAAACAGTTATTTGTTGCCTTATTATTTTTTCTTAAAAAAGCGAATTAGGTCTATACAGGCATGGCTACTGAATGTATTTATTAATGCGCAAAATTTGAATATTGCATTTTGTGAAACGATTTCATTATGCACTCAAACACATGAGAGAGTAATAAAACATTTCGTAAAATGAAATATTTATTGCCAATGTTCTTTGAATAGGTAAAAAGCAAATTTCGTTATATAATGAGCGCTTGTAATTACATTCCTTTAACCATTTCACTTAATTTTAAATTATTTTCTAATTCTTTTATATTTTAAATAACAGAGTTAAATTTTATTTTGATTTTTTACCCGAAGATTTGAATAGCCAATTATTTACGTGTTTCCTAGTGTATTGATACATTTTTTGTTAAAAGTTTATAGGGAAGTGGTTATACTTATAATTGTGTTTGCAATACAATGACTCATTTTTTAGGCATTATTATTATGTATTGTGCCGTAGCAACTTGTTCAGCATGCGATAGCTGTATCTTCATTGATGAAGCGAACAAATGCATCTGCAAATATGAGTAGGAGTTTCCTCTGTTCACCTGCTTTACATTTCTTGATGAGATATATAATAGATTTAAGATGTGGTGCCAGAGTCCAACTATAAGTCGCCAGTAAACACGACACGTGTTGCTATGCGAACTAATTTGTTATGAGGTAGACAAAACCCGATACATAAATGGAATGAGTTCACGTTTTTAAAATTATTTTGTTTAGAATTTTGGGAACCGTATTCGAATTCTTCCGCTGATATCCAGAGTATTTTTTCTATTACATGGCAGTACATTTTATATCGTTTTATTTTAAGTTTGGTTTATTTAACACGCGCTAATATCATTTAAATCAAGGTTTCGATCACGATGTAATTAGTAATCCCATTATATACATACATTTGAAAGTATAAACTAAGTATTTTATAATGTAGATAAGGCAATTCATCCAGTAGACCGGTTTCGTCTTTATTGGGAACTCATCACGTACTGTCCAAAATGTGTCGCGGATTGGGCACGAAACCGGGGCACGTCCACCTCAACATATGTTGCTATTACCACGCAACCACCGGTCTGCATGATGAAATGCTTATTTCAAATCATCCAATGCTTAGTTTATACTGGCAAAGGTATGCATATAATCGATTTTGTGCTTACATCAAGATCGCAACCTTGATTTCTATAATCGTCATCCTCGCCAGCGCAATCAATATTTGTTTAATTATATAAATGCGCAATTAGATATCACTTCCCAAGGTAGCGTGAAGTCTGTTCTATGATGTTAGATTGGAGGTGGTTAGTTTGAACTTCACGTCGACCAAGATGCCATATAAACTCCACCCAAATAACCATTAGTTATTATATAACTGAAAATTGTATTTAGTATGCGCCAGGGTGGCTGAGTGATTGGAGCACCAGATTCTGAAGTAGACGTGTCCCGGCTCGAGCCCTGTTCGCGAAACATTCTGGACATTACGTGATGAGTTCCCAATAAGGAAGGAACCGGTCTACCACATGATTTTCCTTTTCTGCATAATGCCATGCTTAGATTATACTGTCAAATTTATGTACATAATGGGACTGGATCAAACCCATAATGCATATGTAAGTAAAGTAGAATAATGTGTAAAATTCTCATTCAAACTTGTCTTATACACAGTACTTGACTACCAATGTAAGGCGCACGTTTTCTATGCAGCCAGAAACGTTAAATTGTTGTACTTTACATTCTCGTCTGCGTAGAAATTGTGCAGCCGACATAGCCAGCCACATTTATAAAATATGCAAGACTAATAGAGGTGAGAATCTCATACCTAATTTTGCTTTAATAACATACGCATTACAGTTTGACCCCTTTGTCGTCGTGCTCAGATAATGATCGCCGATGGTGGAAACAACCTAGTATGTGCGACTGTCTTCAATTTTGTTGTATTTTCAGACTGATTACATAGGCTGGGATTGGTGTTTATTTCCTGCACGAAAACCTTATTTTAATAAGTCGATTAGGTGGACCACAGGTGATTTTGTAATGCTCGCTTCTCAAATTGTATCAAGGCGCGACTACAAACCTTGCAGAAAGTTGGCGCATATCAGTCTACGAGGATACGCCATTTAGAATGAACAAAATATTGCAACAAACTGACGCGTAGGTTTCGTTCTTTTGGTTTTATGTGCGTCAGTAGGAGGGGACAGGGCGCCTAAAAAACTCATGATTGGCAATCAAATCCAATGGAATACCTGGACGTGTAAAATTCTTAGAGACTTGTGTGTATGAAAGCAAAATTCATTTCAACTTGAAATACACAGCGACAAACTGTGCAAAGTTTAATTAAAAAAACGGCTTTCCAATACGTATATCCCTTTACGTGGAGCTATTTAATAACAGAAGACTAAATTTCAAAAGTATCCTGCATTTTTTGACATGCAGAATTGTTTAGATGAAGCATATTCTATTTGGTTTACATTACTCTATCGATTGTTAGAAAGAGTTCATGTCGTTGTATTGGCGCCTAGTTTTAAATTGCCAGTGTTTTCGAATCCAGTGCGTCGCATTAGCCCAGAATGGCCTAGGCATACCTTTATATTCGTGCCAATCATGTGTAATTTTTATTTTGCGACAGTAATATCTTAAGTGTTTCTACAAAAGATGGCATGATGTTTGAGTGTTTCACCAATTTGATTGGATTTTGGACAAAATTTAAGCATGAAGTTTCATGGAAAAATTCCCGCATTCAACAGTTTAACCAATAAAAAAGAAGTTCTTTCTCCGTTGGGACATGCCTGTAATATTTCATGTCAAGTACTAACTTTCTCATGATTAATTTCAGCAATTAGACATAACTGCGTTTTCAAATAATAGTTGTTGACAATGCTCCTGACAGAAAACTGAACTTGCCATTGTCATATATTTATATATAAAAGATGAAATATCTCCAGGTATGCATATATTCAGATAAATTAATATTAATACCAAAAAACAGTAATGCGAATTGTGAATTATTTTTATTTCTGCGCAATAATAACTTTATTTGAATATAAATTGTCACTCAAGTCGAACAAATACGACTATGGTCTAACAGAATTTTATCTGAATTTTTGTTGGTTATCATAAGCATCACTAAATGATTGTCATTATAAGTTTTCAAACGTTGGGGCCACTTTGTAGCTAATCTATTTTTAAATGCTAAAGGACGTCTTCACGATTAAAAAACATTTTTGTTCATTTAGGATGGCTATCGAATTTAATCAATATTATAGAGTAATTGAAATAAGAATAAACTGACTAATTAAGATCGCGAATTTTTGAAATAAGAATTTAATTGACATGGATCAGATCAGACAAAAGAAATGGGATAATTTATTCAAGTAATCCATTTATGGGGAAAGATGAATTCCGTATATGAAACAAGAAGGGACAACTGCTCTATGTCGTGCATTCTACAAAAGACATGTCAGTATGCTATTTAATTTGACACGCTTGCTTAATGGAATATAACCTTAAATTAGACTTAAAATATTGTTTATTAACGAACAGTATTTATTTATGAATATCACCTAGACAGAGAATTAATGGAGTAACTGCACATTTGAAAGTAAACGAATGTGTTGGACTCGCAACCGCTATTCAACCTCTAATTATTAAAACCACACACAGATTTTCACCAAGTATTGCCTTAAACATATTTACGGCATTTAATATCAGAAACCAGTTGATAATCTATAAAGTTTAGCGGTTTCAAAAATTTCAGCTCAACATCTTCAAGCACAAAACTGTTTGTCTGGCCTTTATATGTATAGTGCAAGATGACATGCAAAAAGAAATGGTCAATTTCACTCCTTCACCGCCTTATCGCTATTTAATTTTGATTCTGTTAGAAATTATAATAATCTGCTTCCTGAGGATAATCGCTAGTGAATTTATAACGCCAATTCTTGAGTATTTATGAAACAAATCTTACTTTAGTTTGTTTTATATAAGATAAAACTTTTATGTGATTGAGCAGCAGAACGTTTCTTTCTAAATCAACCAGAAATTTTGTGACATTTCATTTCCTTTGATTAATTTGACGGACATAAATAGTTTTCTAAAATGCTCCAATTATGGTTTCTAATTGCATTCCTGAATGTGCTTCAACTGTGCTAACGGCAATGTGTGTCACCGCATTTGCAATAGAATAAAGTCCTTATGGTGCACAGATTCAACTAATGCTATTGTGTAAATATAGTTGGTAATTTGCTTTTCTTCCAACTGATAATTTACCAAAAATACATCAACGATGTGAGTTACTGAGGACAGTGTTCCAACGAAGCAAAAGTTTATTAAAAAATAAGTTCAAAGATGAAAGCAAAAAATATGCTGCTTAATTAATGCAACTCAGAACTCAAACTTATTTAAATTTAATGCAGAAATCCAGTTTTGTTAGAAATATTCCGTAGTGGCTGTTCAAATTGCAAGTCAACCAAAAACACATTTACTTCCGTCAATATTATCCAGTCTCAGTGGACACAGAAAACGACAAAATGAATAATAATTACTATTAAAATGCTATGAAATGTAGTGGTAACATGTAAATCTTCAATTACTGAAAGGCACCATTCGTCATGACATCGTATAACAAAAGCGTCTTGATTGTAAATTCTATTTTTGCCATGTTCTGTTTTCCCATATAACTTTGGCCGTCTGTGCGGATTCCAGCAGAGTTTACTATAATAAGTTTCATCCAGCCTAGACGTAATTAACCGTAACTGTACAGCAAGGTTTAATTAACTAGTGTTTATTTCAATTTAATTGCACTCCATTTTATTAATAGGTCTATTCTATTCAATTCTATTCTATTCAATTCTATTCTATTCTATTCTATTCTATTCAATTCTATTTTATTCTATTCTATTCTATTCTATTCTATTCTATTCTACTCTATTCTCTTCTATTCTATTGTATTCTCTTCTATTCTATTCTATTCCATTCTACTCTATTCTATTCTATGCTTCTCTATTCCAATCTATTCTATACTATTCAATTCTATTCCATTCCATTCTATTCTATTCTATTCTATTCTATTCTATTCTATTCTTTTATTCTATTCTATTCTATTCTATTCTATTCTATTCTATTCTATTCTATTCTATTCTATTCTATCCTATTCTATCCTATTCTATTCTATTCCATTCTATTCTATTCTATTCTACTCTATTCTATTCTATTCTATTCTATTCTATTCTATTCTATTCTATTCTATTCTATTCTATTCTATTCTATTCTATTCTATTCTATTCTATTCTATTCTATTCTATTCTATTCTATTCAATTTATTCTATTCTATTCTATTCTATTCTATTCTATTCTATTCTATTCTATTCTATTCTATTCTATTCTATTCTATTCTATTCTATTCTATTCTATTCTATTCTATTCTATTCTATTCTATTCTATTCTCTTCTATTCTATTCTATTCTATTCTATTCTATTCTATTCTATTCTATTCTATTCTATTCTATTCTATTCTATTCTATTCTACTTATTCTATTCTATTCTATTCTATTCTATTCTATTCTATTCTATTCTATTCCTATTCTATTCTTATCTATTCTATTCTATTCTATCCTATTCTATTGTTTTCTATTCTATTCTACTGTATTCTATTCTATTCTATTCTATTCTATTCTATTCTATTTTATTCTTTTCCATTCTATTCTATTCTGTTCTATTCTATCTTATTCTATTCTTTTCTATTGTATTCTTTTTATTCTATTCTATTCTATTCTATTCTATTCCATTGTATTCTATTATATTCTATTATATTATATTAAATTCTATTCTATTCTATTCTCTTCTATTCAATTCTATGCTATTCTATTCCATTCTATTCTATTATATCTATTCAATTCTATTCTACTCTATTCTATTCTATTCTATTCTATTCTATTCTATTCTATTCTATTCTATTCTTCTCAATTCCATTCTATTCTATTCTATTCAATACTATTCTATTCTATTCTATTCTATTCTATTCTATTCTATTCTATTCTTTTCTATTCCATTCTATTCTATTCTATTCTATTCTATTCTATTCTATTCTATTCTATTCTATTCTATTCTATTCTATTCTATTCTATTCTATTCTATTCTATTCTATTCTATTCTTATTTATTCTATTCTATTCTATTCTATTCTATTCTATTCTATTCTATTATATTCTATTCTATTCTATTCTATTCTATTCTATACTATTCTATTCTAATCTATTCTTTTCTATTCTATTCTATACTATTCTACTCCATTCTATTCTATTCTATTCTATTCTATTCTATTCTATTCTATTCTATTCTACTCCATTCTATTCTATTCTATTCTATTCTATTCTATTCTATTCTATTCTTTTCCATTCTATTCTATTCTACTCTATTCTGCTCTATTCTATCTTATTCTATTCTTTTCTATTGTTTTCTATTCTATTCTATTCTATTCTATTCTATTCTATTCTATTCTATTCCCATTCTATTCTATTCTATTCTATTCTATTCTATTCTATTCTATTCTATTCTATTCTATTCTATTCTTCTCTATTCAATTCTATTCTATCTTATTTTATACTTTTCTATTCTATTCTAGTCTATTCTATTCTATTCTATTCTATTCTATTCTATTCTATTCTATTCAATTCTATTCCATTCTATTCTATACTATTCTATTCTTTCTATTCTATTCTATTCTATTCTATTCTATTCTATTCTATTCTATTCTATTCTATTCTATTCTATTCTATTCTATTCTATTCTATTCTATTCTATTCTATTCTATTCTATTCTATTCTATTCTATTCTATTCTATTCTATTCTATTCTATTCTATTCTATTCTATTCTATTCTATTCTATTCTATTCTATTCTATTCTATTCTATTCTATTCTATTCTATTCTATTCTATTCTATTCTATTCTATTCTATTCTATTCTATTCTATTCTATTCTATTCTATTCTATTCTATTCTATTCTATTCTATTCTATTCTATTCTATTCTATTCTATTCTATTCTATTCTATTCTATTCTATTCTATTCTATTCTATTCTATTCTATACTATTCTATTCTATTCATCTCCATTCTAATCAATTCTATTCTATTCTATTCTATTCTATTCTATTCTATTCTATTCAATTCTATTCGATTCTATTCTATTCTCTTCTATTCTCTTCCATTCTATTCTATTCTATTCTATTCTATTCTGTTCTATTCTACTCTATTCTATTCTATCCCTATTCTATTCTATTCTATTCTATTCTATTCTATTCTATTCTATTCTATTCTATTCTATTCTATTCTATTATATTCTATTTTATTCTATTCTATCTCATTCTTTTCTATTCTATTCTATTCTATTCTATTCTATTCTATTCTATTCTATTCTATTCTATTCTATTCTATTCTATTCTATTCTATTCTATTCTATTCTATTCTATTCTATTCTATTCTATTCTATTCTATTCTATTCTATTCTATTCTATTCTATTCTATTCTATTCTATTCTATTCTATTCTATTCTATTCTATTCTATTCTATTCTATTCTATTCTATTCTATTCTATTCTATTCTATTCTATTCTATTCTATTCTATTCTATTCTATTCTATTCTATTCTATTCTATTCTATTCTATTCTATTCTATTCTATTCTATTCTATTCTATTCTATTCTATTCTATTCTATTCTATTCTATTCTATTCTATTCTATTCCATTCCATTCCATTCCATTCCATTCTATTCTATTCTCTTCTATTCTATTCTATTCCATTCTATGCTATTCTATGCTATTCTATTCTATTCTATTCTATTCTATTCTATTCTATTCTATTCTATTCTATTCTATTCTATTCTATTCTATTCTATTCTATTCTATTCTATTCTATTCTATTCTATTCTATTCTATTCTATTCTATTCTATTCTATTCTATTCTATTCTATTCTATTCTATTCTATTCTATTCTATTCTATTCTATTCTATTCTATTCTATTCTATTCTATTCTATTCTATTCTATTCTATTCTATTCTATTCTATTCTATTCTATTCTATTCTATTCTATTCTATTCTATTCTATTCTATTCTATTCTATTCTATTCTATTCTATTCTATTCTATTCTATTCTATTCTATTCTATTCTATTCTATTCTATTCTATTCTATTCTATTCTATTCTATTCTATTCTATTCTATTCTATTCTATTCTATTCTATTCTATTCTATTCTATTCTATTCTATTCTATTCTATTCTATTCTATTCTATTCTATTCTATTCTATTCTATTCTATTCTATTCTATTCTATTCTATTCTATTCTATTCTATTCTATTCTATTCTATTCTATTCTATTCTATTCTATTCTATTCTATTCTATTCTATTCTATTCTATTCTATTCTATTCTATTCTATTCTATTCTATTCTATTCTATTCTATTCTATTCTATTCTATTCTATTCTATTCTATTCTATTCTATTCTATTCTATTCTATTCTATTCTATTCTATTCTATTCTATTCTATTCTATTCTATTCTATTCTATTCTATTCTATTCTATTCTATTC
>JAQBSW010005456.1:0-57314 GCA_029291075.1 Eudiplozoon nipponicum | reverse complement strand
TATGTGTGTGTGTGTGTGTGTATGTTTGTGTGTGTGTGTGTGTATTTATTTGTCGGTATTAACTAAACACTGTAAAATCAAGAATATCATTCTTTTTTCGCTAGAAATTTTAAAGTTCTTTAATGATCATTTTCTTTTTTAATTACACGCACACACATGCGCGTTTTATGAGTAAATTGACTGGTTTTCCTGGGTCATTAGGCCGTGCGTCTCTGAGGTTAGTCATTTAAAAGCCTAAGCAATAAGAATCAATAACTCGCGCATGAACAGTAAAGGTATTTTCAGCAAATTAGACACTCTATTCGAAATAAATGCTAGATTTTATTCTATTTGAAGCTGTTCAATAACATACACAGTTTATGACATCTGAATTTGCCATTTGTAAGGTTATTTTAAAATGATATTCATTGAATAATTTGTACTGTGCAATTATTAACATTTATATTTAATTACTTTGTATAACCACCATTATATACGTATATATATATATATATATATATATATATATATATATATATATATATATATATATATATATATATATATATATATAAATCGAAAGTCAAACAAGATAGAAATATCTGTGTGCGTCATCTCCAGATCAAGGTCAATGCTATTAAGGGTGTAGTACGTAATCAAAAGCAAGAGAAAGGTTATTTTAAATAGGATTGGATGGACAAGCAATAGTCAGCAAGAAAAAAAGTTGTAATCTAATGGATACACTTATTTTGCGCTTAATAACGACTCATCAGTAGGAGATGGCAATAGATCCAAACCTAACTTAATATTTGTTGAAGAAATATGGGACAATTGGACGAATTAATCTTCTATACGAATGTGTATACAAGATGTAATAAAGTTGAATTCAATTAAAAGATTTGGCAATGCCACTACTAAGATAATGCGCTATATGTATTACCTTCCGTGGCTTTAATGTGTACCAACATAATTGATTTCATAATACCGAGCCAGTACCCGGTATTCTTTCTCTTATCTCGAGACATTCTATGATATGAATGAAATAGATTTGAAAATGAACAAACAAAAAGATTATGATAGTTTACACAACGATGAGCTTAATAAAGTCCATTTTCTATTCTGCAAGGAGGCAATTTCTCTATGAAGTTGTATTTTTCTTCCTCTCCAACATTCTTGCCTTGAATTCTAAATCGGCTGTGCATTCGGCCAAATATTGAACAGGTTGCACAATCTAGTTAAACTCTGTATAAGTTAACGAGCCGCTTTATAATTTTAAACATTCAACGACTTAACGTTTGGAAGCAAGATAATTGTATTCTTTACAATTAACTATGCTAGTTGCATTATGCTATATTTTTACAACCGTGCCTAATGGAAGCACATGAATAAAAACGTAAATTTTAGAAGAAATAGAGTTTTTATTTAGTCTAAATCATCTTCGAAACTTCGTACTAAATTCTGCGTAATTTGTTTTGTAAAGTCAAAGCTGGAATTTTTAAACTGGTGTATTGTGCAACAATTTTATTTTCGCTGTCCTTTACTCATTTGCAAAATTTTCTAATAAATCATGTAAAAAACTAATCTAAAGGAACATCAGATTTATTATCTACCTTTTTAACCTGCAATAACGTTATACACGACAGGTTATAATCACGTTTGCACTTGTTGCGCGAATGTTAATAATAATCATCTAATGAAATTACGTTTGCAGACTTTAAATGGGCAATATTTTTATTTATGCTCAATGCATTTAAGTCTACTAGAGAGGAGATGCATATCTGATTATATATATATTGCTTTCCGATTATATTATATATATATTGCTTTCCGATTACGGTTATTTAATTTTCAGGCATACTTTTATTATGTCAATGAAAAGCCAAACGTGTCGGTACGTGTATTATGCAGTTGTTTTGCTAATTTAGGCAACGGGTTAAAATAATGAATTTAATTTATATTGCAAGTCCGCATATTTGTTTCAAATTAATTATTTTTATGACTGCCCGCATAATAGTTGTCTGCCTAACATGAATAGGGCAAAACAGCGACAATGTATGGTCTTAAATACAGAGAAATTTTGCTGTTTATATTTCATTGAATTTAAATGTATGTAAAACTAATACAAGTTAGCCCCTTGCCCGTAATTGTCTATATTTTACACGCATATTGCAGAATGATTCTTCTTAGTGTGTTTGCTGACGCTCTGTGATGATAATCATTGAAGGTTTAAACGCATCGAACCTAGTATTGATGGTAGTTTTGCTGTTTTGTGACTGTTAATATATGAAATGTGTCTTTAATTCAGGCCCGTGAACCTAGTTTAAATAAATAAACCCAAATAAATGTTTACATTGAACCACATGGCAAAGCAAAAGACAGGTCATGTCTTTGCTTCTTGACACATTACGACAGATAGAAAAGCCCTTTTACAATTTTCTCCTTTATAGTGTACCAATTTAGTATTATTTATGTAAAAGACAGGAATGCATGCTAGATTTTAAGGCCTGCCGCGTTTATAGGTAACCAGTTTCAAGTTCTGAATGTTAAGACTACGCTAAAACGCAAGTGTCACGGGAGACCAGCTCTATTTCGTTTACTTACCGTTCATTAAACTACGATGGATGCCAAAAGAACTCCGTCTACAAAACCACTGGTTCGCTTATTTATAGGAAATAAACGTTGTTTTTTAAACTAAAAGCGAGATTTGAGTACGCAATCTTTTGCCTGATATGAAACTGACGTAATCAAAAACACTACGTTTATAGCCCAACAAAAAGTATGTTACATCACTCTTTCCTGTCGTATTTCGATGGAGGTTGCATTAGCACCGTGTTTACAATCCAAGAACACCCATGTGTGAATAAAGACTGATTTCATAATTTTGCGCAGTTGTCATTAATAAGAGTAGAGTAATCGGCTAATGTTTAAGATATTTTCCTTGTCGACGTATCAAAAGTGCATATCGTAATTTTGAATACAACGTCACCTTGAGCCTCCATATTTAATTCTATTCACACTAAGATTACTTATGAAATACAAAAAAATTCATATGATAAGATTAAAATTTTACAATTAAAAAGAGTTTATTGAATTTTTTTAGCTAATCTAAGGAAAGTCATATTAAAATAAATAGCATTCATTAGAGTTTTGAAAAATTTGGTTACTAAAATCAAACTAATCCAGTTTATTTTTTTATTTGATTAGCGATTGGTTAAAAAGTTATAAATCACATACAAATAATATTCAAACAGATCATTTTTTCATTTTCTGTCATTTTCAACTTTGCGCTCTCTTTAAACCACGCGAGTATTGCTTTATTGCTAGCATAGTAACTAAGACGCGATATTTACCATCGTTCATATTGCCTAAAGCATGTACTTGAATCACATTAAATAAAACATTATGCGACTATTTGATATTGATTGTAAAGTTTACTAACGTCAAGTTTCCATTCTGTAATGTCAGTCTTGCCGATAAACATCCGGTTATTGTATTATTTTTTTCTTATTCTCGCAATAGGAGATAGTTTTATGTGAATATTCGTAAGCCATTTGCTTGGATTTTAACGTGGGCCAATAATTTTTCTAAAATATTGGGAACGTTAAAAATTTTCTCACCCTCATATTCATAGTACTTTGCATTGTCGGCCTCGTTACTATTTAATTGCCTTGGTTTGCTAAGCCGATTATGTTTAGAGATAAACATTTTGATTTTAAAATTTCCAGAGGGTTATCTTTTCCTTGGTTGATCTCATTGTGCGTCGGCACTACGCAAGGAGATATCAATCGTGGTGATCTAGGCGTTTGTAATGATGTGGCATAGCCGTGCGTGTGACGATAGAACCGCGTTTGCATCTATTATTCGAGCATTCACGACTTCGGGCCAGATAAACTTCACCTCAGATTAGAGACAGTGCTGATTACCTTAGCTTAGACGTTGTTGCACTATTACAATTGATTTATAAACTACCAATAATATTCCAATTATTTCGATTCTTTTTCCACTTTTTTCAATATATATCAAAGCAATACTTATTAAAAAATGAAGGACTCACACCTTAGCTGTGACGGTGATTTGCAAAAATAAGAACATCTGCAATGTCAGCAATAAATTTTTTTCTTCAAATATCGCAAATCTAATTTGAAACAGATAAAAATGGTTATATAAACTTATTTAATTATAATATAGCAAAAATGGCCGAAAAATTCCAAAGATATGCTAAATGAATTTGAAAACGTACGTGATTTTTGTATTGTGTTTAGCTTTTTTAATCAATGTTTTAAATTGCTGATCCACACACACACACACACACATATATATATATATATATATATATATATATATATATATATATATATATATATATAACGGCATACCTAGGTCACCGCAAAAACGGTGCCAAAATTGTCTGTATTCATTCCGCAGAAAGCAAAAATTAATTTCACGTAATAACGTTTGCCAATATAATGCTGCAGATTTCGCCATATTGAAGCGTCTCATGGTGAGGAAAAATGCGATGCAGCGTTACCAAGCGACCGATAATACAATCAAGTGTGTCAGGTTTAGGAGACTGCTGGTCTCAGTTTTCTGCCGATTAAACTGTCGACCTGTGCCGTGTAGGAATTCTCACGAACAGGATGTATAGCATTTCGCCTCGGATATTGCCTCAGACAATATCATCCACGCTTCTTAATAGGAGGCTACTTCGAAAGCGAATGAAAATGTGTCCGAGCAAAATGTCATGCCATGATTTTAGCCTCTGATAATTATCTCTCAACACTCAAATGACAGCAAGGTGAACCTAATAAAACGAATGGGTTGGTTTACAAAGCAGACTAAGCCGTGACAGCTGAAGTCAGTTATCACTCATATCTAGTCTCAATTAAAGAGGACTGATAAAATAATTCTCGTGTAAAGTGTTGTGCTTAAAATAAGCCAATTGGACGTGTGCTTCGAGAATGATTAGCATAAGTTACCTTAAGGATATAAAAATAAGGTTAATTTTGGTTAATTCATTTGAAGTAGCATAACCTTTCGGCGTATGTAGAGAAACTAGGCATATAATTTTTTAAATGACATGCAGCAGAGCGAAATACGGCTTAATTTAAGACTTACAGTTGATAATTATTAAAAAGTGTAATTACAAAATATTTAACATTGGGCAAAACCAGAAAAACCTTTCTTCAGTACAGAATTTTGTTGTCAAAACATAATAATAAATTAAAAGCAGATTAAGCTGAAAAGAGGTTTGTAATTTGGCTTTTCAGGTCAAGGTTTTGCGTATAGAAATGAGGTTGCGAAGCCTAGAATCCAGCTCTAAACATGTAAAGTTAAGATATGAAGGCGATAAAGGGAAAAGTGGATTAGTGGAAAGGTAATATAGAAATTAAGCGTGTTTATTAATCGATTTATATCGATTTTCTTATATGTAATTGAACATGCTACATCTATAAGAAGCAGAAAATTAAACTAAAATCCAAAAACAAAACTCGTGATTATCTTTTACATATTACGTCAATTTCTGAAATACGCGTATTATTTTAATTGTTTTCCGTAAGTTATTTTAAATTTCGCTAAGTTGATATTCTCCAATAGTTGTGTTTTACTATTTTGAACGTTTCATAAGTTAAATTTGAATCTGGATTGTCTTCGTAGGCTACTAACCGAAAATTGAATGTTTGTATAATATATAATAGCAAAATTAACTCTAAATAATGTGCAATTGTGATTCACGATTTTTGTTAGTTAGAACGACGTTAGAGTTCTACATTGAGGAGCAAAATATCAATTAAATAATTCACAGAATTTCAGGTAAAATATCATTTTCTAAGGTCATACGTATTTGAAGAAAGAGGATAGGCGTAAAAAAACGGGATTAAGCGACATGCCACGGTTAACAGAAACAAGACAGTATAAGATAATGAGTGAGGACCTTTAAATGTGCATCACCGGTCATTCTGACAAAAAAAATATTAGCTTGGCATTATCAAAAATTTACATACATTTTGTTTAATAATCTCGATTAAGTAGTTGACTATTCATTTTTAATTGAAAAAAACCCTACAAGGTAATCATTTATAATAAATTCAGTAAAGTAACCTAATTTAATCACATTTATGTGTATCAAGCTGTTTATGGCTTAAATTAATGAACCATATGCTCAAAATTACTTATCAATCGGAATTAATGACTAAGGCACGTATATTAGCTTAGTTCAGTAATTTTTATGAATTTGTAATTCGCAATAACAAATCAATAGGGAATTAAAGAATGAATTTATTATAAATCAGACGAAGCGAGCAGCTGGACAGAATAATTGCCTATCTATATCAATGTATAGTATTTCAGATGCCTAGCTGACTGAACGACAGGCTGGTTAATTATTTACATGTAAAATTTATCGGCTTTATTTAAATACCCAAAGTTTAATTGCTTGCCTATTTATCTTTTGCTATATCATATTTTTTGTGCTTATTTGTTGAACTCATATAAATCATTAAGTTAAATTTTTCAGTAAGCTGCTGAGTTACTGTAGGTTTTTGTTTTAATTTGAAAGCTTAGTTATTAGCGTAAATTTGATTCCACTACTTAAACTTTGTAAACAGGGTATCAAGTGAGCGTATTCCTATTTAAACGATCCCTCAACTATAACGTAATCTGGACTGGCTTTTAAAAATATAAAATCGCGTAGACACTATTCATAATATTTTTATTTGTGCTTTCATCACTTGCTAAAATTTTACTTTTATTACACCAATTTTATTTATTTTCTAAGGAATTGTGCGATGTGGATATCAAATCTCACGATAGATTTTTTCTTTTTTGTCCATGAATCCTATTAATGAAGCCGCTACCGGGTGATTTCTTATTCCTTATGAATCTTTTTTTTTAATTTAGTAAAAATTTAAATTCAGATAAGTGTGAAAAATCTAAAATGAAGTAATGAATTATTCAACCAATTTATACATTAATTGGTAGGTAATAATAATTATTATTGTTATTACTTTTTGCGATATAGGCCTTCTGGCCCGATAATTGGACAGATCAAGGTAAAAATGACAATCAGGATTACGTACGGGCAAGTGAAAACAGTGACCAGCAATTGTTTAGTAAATAGATCGCTAAAGCGCTGATATGTTTAGTATTTTCCGTGGAGTAAACCACTTAATATCAGCGTCTCCATAAAATATGTTTCAAATCACTGTTATTCTGCTCATTTGTTTAACCACGAAAACGTATTGTCATAATCAAAATTCAGAGAATCATCAGGATCACATTTAATACTAATTTTAGTGCACAATAATTTGAAACACACATATTAGTACAAGGTTTTCTATAAGCCATTTAGGCAAGCGATTGTAAATTTTACGGATTCTTAAAACGAAATAAAAATTGCCTACAAAATGTTGTGTGATCGCCGATTATCCAGACCCAGTTTCTGCTCAAAAGATTTTCCTTATTCGAATCATATTGGCAGCAGTCCACTGATTCAAGTCGAAAACTGTTATACTTTATCACAATCTCCTAAACCACATGGATTTCACTGGTAAAAATGTATTCCACTAACATATGTGGTGTAGGAAAAAGAATTAGTATGTTTCACAACATCTGTTTGAACAGATTTTATCCTTTAACAATAATTGATTGCGCGGGTAGGTGGTAACAGTTCTTTAAATCAAGTTTGCGAGCTTGAAGTAAACACCAATCCCATTGTATTTAACCAGTCGTCGAACAACATAACAAAACTACCGCCAGCTGGCGGTAGTTTTGTTATGTTGTTCGACGACTGGCTAAATACAATGGGATTTTATCCTGTTTGACAAACCTTTTTTATTGGACTCCATGTAGCGGCTATGTTTTCCAAGTTCGGCCTAATTCAAATAATAAACATTTGTTGTTGTGTATCAATCGATGAAACTTTTCGCCTTATTAACGCCCATCTTTTAATAGCGCATCCGAGAAATCTATTAATATGTCTCTAGGCAGAAGAGGAACATTTTGTCAATACCTATACAATAGAAGGTATTTAGTTCGTAATATTAATGGCAAATGAGCTTTTTATTTACTACGAGACTATTTTGAAAAATGAATGCAAGAGAGTAATTAGTAGAGACGGAATTAAACAGGAAATAAACATACAAAACACTTAACAGCACACAATAAACGCGCCTTTCGTCTAAGTAATAACTAAAGTCAGTTGATTGTCATACAATACGTGTTTGTTGTACATGTTTAACAAATTTAAAAATTTATTGATGTGACTGCCTCTAGCCATTGAGAAGGGATTTTTTAACATAAAATGTTGATGTTACCAGACCGAAAATATGCTAACTTCTTAACAATAATTGATTGCGCGGGTGGTGGTCACAATTCTTTAAATCAAGTTTGAGAGCTTGAAGTTAACACAAATCCCATTTTATTGAACCAGTCGTCGAACAACATACTAAAATCAATATAACTAAGAAACAGTTTTAAAAAACATCGTGATAATTTTAAATTATATATATATATATATATATATATATATATATATATAATATAAATCATTATGATTTTTGATCATTCGTCTCTTCAGATGGATACTATACAGTTCCACTATCGACCTACATTTGCATCTAATCGTTTCCATTCCCTCATTATAAGGCAGAAACTCTGCCACATGTGGCAGTATTATTGAATTGGAGTACATTGGAAGGATTTCAGTAAATATGTCTTTCTTACAATAAACTATATAATGCATAAGCTAAAAAACGATTTTCATTATCTTAACTGAATTAGTACTATCGAGAATTCACCATGTAGCTTTTTGTGATGATTTTTATGTCCTGAGTTCCGCTATCTCTGCTAACAGTAATTTCCCTTTCTGCAGCACTGACGCTATGAAACATTAATGCGAGTTCTCAGAAGATATAATTCATGAAGTTATTAGTCTTTATTTCCGGTAACCTAGACTATTTTGCGCATTGCTTCTGCTGATTTATGTATTCCTCTTCTTCGTGTGTCTGCGCCAAGTTTACCTCGTCCAATATTTTGGATGTCATAAAGTAATTTCGTTGAAGGTCTGATTGACAGATATAAACATACATATACATATTTTACTGTGCTTTGAACTCTAAATACTGTAAGCATACAAAACTAATACACGTGGTGCCTTTTAGTCACCGAATCTACGTACTCGATCAAATTTTGCCTCACTTATTTTCAAAAATTTGCAATAACGCAGGAAAATACAAATAAAAACTCGTATTTACAATAATTTTAGTTTAACACTAAAAACTATTGCAAGTGTTTTTAACCAAACAAAACGAAGTAAACGCCCATTGTACATTTGACCTTATAATGACTACTCGCCTTTTTACAGCGTATGCACGTTGCAAATAAATACAAAATATCAAATAAACAGATTATGGAGAGAATTAATGGACGCATTTAGTTGTTTACATTTATTTTGGAGAAATTTGAAATTCGCATTTAACTGCATTATTACGAACGGTGTATTAATTCCATGAATATCGATTCCAATCAATTGAATATTTAGCGAGGTATCGCTGATCCGAACGTCTGTGTGATTCGTGGCTATTTGAAACGAGTTGTCCATAACAAAATCAACAACTGATAGATTTCTTATTGATACATATCCTTCACGCACATGTGCCAATAACAACGATTGTATTTTACTATTACCTTGTAAATAACGACCGTTTCTGGTTTACAACATTCGTACTATAGAGCGAAATGCCAACGTCAATTACAATGGTTCTTTAACAATAATAATACACGCTAATTTTCTCTTAATCATTATTGACAGTCAAATACAAAACATCAACTATTTACAATTTCCGTAGTCTAATTTATTATGAAAACAAATATGCATTTTAGTGTGCTTCCGCCTTACTTTGTCGGGCAGAATCGGCTAATAATTTGAAGTCCAAAATACAAACAAAAATATATGCTACACTAAATTTGAGAGTTTTTAATTGATTAGGAAGTGGTACATCAATCGAGGTTCTGGCAATCATTGACTTCAAAATATATAAAAACTTAGCAGGCATATAAGTGGTGATGTTTTACAAAGTAATATATATTACTGAAAGCAACGTTGTGAGCTTGGTATAAACACCAATCCCAATTTGTATGTACATTTTCCAGCATAGATTAAGCATCGTATGGTGTAGAAAAGGCAATTCAGCTAGTAGACCGATTTCGTCCCTATTGGGAACTGTCCAAGTAATGCCTAGCATTTGCCGCGAACAGGACTCGAATCTGGGCCCATCCACTTCTGAGTCTGTGACTCTAAGCACTGTGTCACCTTGCTGCTCGCTATGAACAATTTTCAGTTTTATACTGTTTTCAATAGCTTTTCATTCAGGTGGGGCCCATATGACATCTCTTTTCACCAAGGTTCCGACTAGCCACTCTCAATCTATAACTGTAGAACAGATGCAACTTTGGTTCCTCAGGCGTTGATAACAATTACTTTAATCAATGTTGCGGTTTGGTATATACACACATGGCCCATTATATACATACATTTGTCAATATCAACAAAGTATTGTATATTGTAGAATAGGCAATTCATCCAGCAGAACGTGGTGTTGACTTTAACATTTATTTAAAATAAGCAAGCATTGATCGCATGGGTGGTATTATAGGTAATATCTATTTTTCTAGTAAATTATCACGATGATTTAATATGGACATCTTTTAACTAGTAAATTGCTTTTAACATATCCACGACTGTCTTTCAAGGTCGATCGATTTTCATGCAATAATCATATTGGTACTCATTTTCACTACAGTCTTCAGGATAGCTAGGTTCCCGTCACACGGAAGTCTTCCACGCGATTGATGGGACCAGTCAGAGCCCAACCATCACGGCGACTGGCAAGTCGTGTACAAGGAAATTAAAATCAATATGGTTACACCTGAATGAGTAGAGCAAATCGGCTATCCACGAAAGATCTTAGTGGATATGTCAAATTTGATGGTAGCACTAAGCAACAAAGATTCAAACGATAAAAAATCACAGTTAAATATCATAGTGTTAGAACCATGTACTTTTTCGGTACAATAATTTTGGTATCGGTTACTAGCACAATAGCCATAGTGTTAGTCTCATTAACAGACTCTGTATATATACTAGATAGTGTGAGTTAGCGTTGAAGTCGCATTGTCGTAGGCTTTATATGATGTTAGCTTCACTATTGCAGGTTTACACATTCGTCTAGGAGATTGTACCGTCCTATTATTCCACATTCTTCTACCAAATATATATAGTGGTTAAAGGGCGTAATACCGGCTCCTACTGATGAGTCGCCAGTAAGCACAAAACGAATGTGCATGAGATTATACTTTCCGTTCAGGCTACCTTCGGTTTATCCTTCTGGTCAGAACTGAACTAATTTGTTACTAGGTTCGCAACACCTAATACATTCTTGGATAAAAAATCACGTCACAAAATTTCCTTGCTTATTTTTTTCCAAATTATGAATTAACAAATTAGTGATGCTTCTTCACACACTGTGATTCAATAGTTTGGGAAGCAGAAAACATGGCTTAATGTCATGGATTTTAGTTTAAACAACTGTTCTTGCATGTTAAAATATTACAATCCCATTGTTGATGAAAGATTTATTACATTTCTTTAAAGAAATATATATATATATATATATATATATATATATATATATATATATATATTTGAATATCAGAATAAACGAAACCGTGCATAGCATTGCGAAGGTAACTTTTTAAATGGACCGGTTACTCCTTGTTTGGAGCTTTATGAAGTTCATGCCAAAATTTACCAGTGACCGGAACTCAATTCGGGACACAAATACTTCGGAGATTTCACAATACTACTGCGCATCCCCTGGTGCAATAACAATGAGTGGATGTGTACAAAACGCCCAACTAGACGCGACCAGGTTCAAGTTCCTGTTTAGAAACATTCTGGAAAGTACTTGACGTGTTCTAAGGAAGGACGGGATCGTTCTACTTGATGAATTACCATTGTTATTTTATGTCATGCCTAGTTAACAAATTTATGCCATTAAAATTCAATTAAATATATCCATAAAATTAAAATATAATAACATGATTTGATTATTTTTACGATGTTATAATAAACAAAACATTGCATAAAATAGCAAATAGACGTTGTTTTTTCCTATTGGCCACTCACCAATTACTTGCTCATGTTGGTGCGATTATTTTCGGCCCCTCTGGTATTTCCGTCAGTCCTGAATCCATCTCTCATGTACCTTTTCAATAAAATAATGTTGATATCGCGTACTGGCACAATTGCCATAGTGCTGATACCCTTTACAGACTCGGCATGTATATTATATAGAGTGATTTATCGTCGAAGTCGCATTGTCGAGACTTTATAAGATGTTAGCTTCACTACTGCAGGTTTACACATTCGTCTAGGAGATTGTACCGACCTATTTTCCCACGTTCCTCACCCAAATATATAGTGGGTAAAGGGCGTAATACCGGCTCCTACTGATGAGTCGCCAGTAAGCACGAAACGTATGTGCACGAGATAATACTTTTCGTTCAAGCTCTCTTTGGTTTATGTTTCTGTTCATAATTAAACAGTGCGAAAATTTGGTGAACTCCGAATCCATCAATATAAGATTGGCCAGATCTCAGACATCACTTGTCCATACAACGATAAGGACCCCTGCACGAAAGTAGACACACAGATATACACATACGCATATACACTTACTAAACAGCCCAAACAAGAAATAAAAGTAAAACCGTGTCAGTTTAGTTACCACCCACATAATCAAATGTATATAAATGAAAAATTTTAAAGTGAAGTAGTAGAAGTCCTGAAATTATTGGGCTTTTCCCATTCTGTTATTAATGTGTTTTCTTCTAAATAAGACGTATACTGGATATATATATATATATATATATATATATATATATATATATATGTTTGTGTGTGTGTTTGTATGTGTGTAACTCCTGCCATTTTAGATTTTAAATGCAAAAATGGTATCGGTTGCTCAAAAGAGAATTTGAAAACTATTATCACTATTATATTACCATTTCTAGGTATACCTTTTCCAAATATTCTGTTCGACCCGTTAAACGACTGCTTAAAATTACTGAGGAATAATTAAAACACGTGGTTCGCATGTTTTGTAAGATGTTGTATGATGTTGATAGTTTTTTAATCAAAGCTATGCAAGGCAGATGAATATGGGTTATTACTGTCTGTTAATATAAAAGTAATAAAATGTCTCAAAACTAAAGATTGATCATTTGATATCATTATATCATGTCACGAGAATGCGCAAATTGGGAATAATTGTGACAGTGAGGAAATGACAAACATGAATGAATTTTAGTTTGGACATTTTGGTGTAGCACAGACATTTAATTGCGAAACAAATTGTGAATTAAAACGTAACTCTATTACAATGCAAGTCTATACATGACAAAGTTAAGCGGGCCAATCGGCTTCGAAATTTCAACTCGATCAAAACTTTGGGTGGTTGATTTTTTGTTAAAAAGGTGCAAAGCTTATTTATTACAGTACATTGAACAACTAAATAAACAGAAGTAGCTTACACACGAATTGGATATAATCTGGCGAATTGCGTACGTATGTGCATATGTTTAGTGCTCCTCGTCAGGTGCATTTCTAGCTTCCCGTTCTTTTTTTGTATTATGTATGAACATATTCAGCCTTGTCTTTGATGTATTAAGTGCCATATAGTGCAGACGAATGGAGCACTGCCGAAATCGCTTTTTATATAATTAGACGAACATTGGTTGCACGGGTGGTGATACAAATTATTTTAATCAAGGTTGCAGTCTTGATATAATCAGCTGACCCTTTATGTGCATACATTTATCAGTATAAACTAAGCACTCTATGTATTGGAAAAGGCAATTCATCCTGTAGACCGGTTTCGTTCTTATTCTGGACAATAGGTGAAGAGTCCCAAACTAGGATGAAACCGGTCTTCCGGATGAATAGCCTTTCTTTTAGTCATAAATACATGCTTTAAAATAAAGTTATGCTTCAATACACAATTTGTTTCTGAGTTTTATTTACAAGTAACATTTTTGCATTAGATAATACTTCTTTAGTGAAATGTAGGATCAAAAAGAGCCAGAATGACACTCAACATGAAAAAAATGAGTTATCGTAATTAAGCTTGAGATTCTTGTTGGTTGGCTAGCTCGTGCCCAGACGTGCTCACAGAGTTAAATATTTAATTAGAAAATAGTCTTTCTGTATTATATTATGAATTGTTGCTACCTGGTGTTTTAGCAGCAATGTTAAATTTTGTGAATTTCCCTACTTTGTAATACAAGTAAAGACGTGAAATATAGTCTTTTTTACAGGCACATATTGCGAAACATGTACAACGTTATAAAATAATTTTATAAAAATATTGTTTTACTGCTATATTATATTTGTAATTATTTGAAATCTTATTAAATAATTTAATAAAATTAAGATAGTAATAACTTTATAAGCTGAAAACACTGAGAACTTGTGCAAATAATTTAAATGCCTCAAGTGTCAATTTAAACAATGAATCATAAAATAATGTTTTACAAATCAGTTTACACCCATCATTTGTTTAATTAACAAGCGAATAGTTTAAATGTAAAAATAAAATTATTAATCCGATTTTAACTGATAAGTTCTCAACTTATATATTTACCTAGCTAAATTTAAAACAAATTAAACTATACTACAATTAATTGGTGAATATTATTATAATCAAGTTTGCGGTCTTGAAATAAGTTCCTGGCTCATTAATTACTTACGTTTGTCAGTACAAACTGAGAATTTTATAGTGTAGAACAGACATTCCATCCAGTGTCCGCGGCAAATCCTGGCCAGTACATGATGAGTTCCCAATATGGACGAAACCGGTTTCTACACTATACAATTCGTAGTTTATACTGAAAAATGAAGGTAATTAATGGGTCAGGTGCCTATATCAAGACCGCAACCTCATTATAATAATAATTGTTATCACCGCCCGCGCAACCAATGTTCGTTCAATTATATAATTGGAGAATAGTTGATCAATATGATTAATATTTCGGCTAATTATGCCAACTTATTGGATCAAAGTAGTTGAAAATTCAGATGCAGCATAGTCTCGTTGTACAATCCTATTTTCCCACATTCTTCGACCAAATATATAGTGGTTAAAGGGCGTAATACCGTCTCCTACTGATGAGATGCCAGTAAGCACGAAAAGAATGCACATGAGATTATACTTTCCGTTCACACTGTCTTTGGCTTGTCCCGTTTTGTCATAATTGAACTAATTTGTTACTAGATGCGCAATACCTAATACATAATTAGTTAGATGAACATAACAGTTACAGAAATTCACACACACACACACATGTGACACGCGACTATCTAGTGAATGATCAGTCGGAAGTAGAAATAATACGTCCAGAGGAAATATCGCGCTTGCTTCATTAGTTTGTTTTGTAAAACTAATGACGATGAATCAATTGAAGAAGGCTGCCGATAAAGGCAGCCAAAATATTTTGTCAAAGAAAAAACTACTGGAATAATAACTGCGTTAGTCAAAACGCAGATCAGGTAATTTCATTTATGTTTCTGATGCAAAGCTAGAAACGACAACAATAAAACTACAGACATTTTAAAATTCGCCACAACATTGTATTGCACATTATTTTACGTTACAGATCTTTCCAAGAAAACGATAACTAAACCGCATTTAGATCCATATTTTTGCGAAACGTTTGCAACTTACAATATTTATAGTTAAAGAAATTTTAAAGTCTTCGAAAAATAGTATATAATTGTATTTTATCTATCATTCTTTGTTTATCAGAAGGTCGTTTGTCTAAATGCAGAATTTCTTTTGTGTTTTACATAATTTATACATTAAACGTTACATTTGGTTATACATTTACATTTCGCATGTGTTACGCTTCGAGACAGGCTTGGGCGTTTATTCTTTGTTAACTTCATCACGTTAACTTTAAAATGCAAACTTGCCTTAATAGGAGTACAATGAATGTTTTCATTTTTAAACATTCTAGTGCATTAAAAGGCGTATTGATTTTTCATTAAATTGGGCGTTAACCACAAGCAAAAAGAACTAGCTATTTTGCTTTTATTATTTGCACTAAATATTCCAATACAGAAATAAACAAAATCGATTGTTATCGGTTTTATTACTATTTTGTGTTTAATATTTAAATTTTTTTAAAATTACTACTACTTTTATTAATAATATTATTCATAATTATATTTCAATAGGCGAATATATAAAAAAATATTTTAGTGGATTCAAAGAACGTTTTTCTTCTCATATTTCACCTAAATTATCTACAAATGAGCATATTTATATTTATAGTGAAGAGAAAAACAAAAATAAATATATAACCGAGAGAAAATGTGTAATGGGGAAACGTACAATCATTAAAGTACATCACCTATAATTAAGTCTCACTGCCATAATTTCCTGCAAGTTGTTTATCCACATCAATTAATAAATTAATAACTCTTTTCTGTTGCTGTTTTTAGGAATTATCTATGTGTAGAAAATACGTGCGAAGTTACAATGATGTATTGCGCAATTTCAGACGAATGCACACTGATTAGACTCAGTAACTTAAATTAAACGTTCTTTTAATCTATTTCTGATGAGTTTTTTTTTATCTTCGCACATAGGAATACTATTATGAAATCGTGCATTCCAATTCGATTGAAAGAAAGAGACATATTAATAATATTAATATTAATATTAATAATACAATAATAATTACATATTATTACATATACATATTACATATATATTATTATTACATATTATTATTTATTACATATATACATATTATTACATATATATACATATATATATTACATATTATGAAAATTAGTTTATTACATATATACAACTTATCTTGTTTTATAATACAGGAATATATATATATTATATTTGTTGACATAATAATACATACAATACATATATATATATATATTATGTTTAATATTATTGTCTGGCATATAGCATTATAAGTCGTAGTATTGATAGGGAAGTAGTAGTAGTAGTAGTGCAGGTTGTTATGTAAAAGTAGTAGTAGTAGTAGTAGTAGTGTAGTAGTATAAGTATTAGTCATAGTAGAAGTAGTAGAAGAAGTAGTAGTAGTAGTAGTAGTAGTAGTAGTAGTAGTAGTAGTAAAAGTAATTGCAATCGTAATAGTATTTGCAGTAGTAGTAATAATTGCAATAGTACAGTAGTTGCAGTAGTAGTAGTACTTTTAGTAATATTAGTAGTAGTCGGTTTGCCGTCGTACTTCGATGATACTCATGGAAGATCGAAACACATTAGTGCGTGTGACGGAATGTAGTTTTTCCATGTCGTTCGACTGGTAAAATAAATCGTTACTTGTATTTACTGCAAGCTCATGGTTTAAAGAATTTAAATCAGTTCCTGCGAAACCAATAATTGTTTAAATGTATAACTTATATATATGTGGCGAAATCTGCAAAAAATTAATGCTCGTGACTGCAACAAAACTGTCCACCTGATATGTCTAATCGTGCATGATGTATGCGAACCAATAGAGGTGAGAGCCACATATCTAACTGTTCTTTTCATATACATGGATTGCACTTTGATCATCGCTAGTCAGTTTACCGTCGTACTCTGAGGATGATTATGGAAGGTCGAAACACGTCCGAAACCGCGAATGATGGTAGTTTTGCGATGTTGTTCGACTGGTAAAATACTTTGTCATTGGTATTTACTTCAAGCAAGCAAACTTGATTCACAGTAATATTATCAGAAAAACACTATCAAGCATTGTTTAATTTTAATATGATGTCTGATAAGATTTATATTTAACGTCTCACACAGAAATGTTACAATGGTTTTATTAAATTTTGCAATTCTATTTGATTATCATATTTAACATTATTAATAATACTAGTAATACTAATTTTTAGCATTATTATTACTATTATTATTATTATTCATTATTATTATTATTATTACTTAGTAGCTAGCTTATTATGACACATTAGCATTATTTTTATTAATATTATTATTGTTCGTAGTAGGAATAGTAGTGGAAGTAGTAATAATATTGTAGTAGAAATTGCTGTTTCGGTAATATTAGTAGTAGTAACAGAAGAAGAAGAATAAATTCTAGTAGTATTAAAATTAGTAGTAGCATTAGTAGATGTAGTAGTAGTATTAGTAGTAGTAGTATTAGTAGTAGTACTAGTGGCAATAGACAAATTATTGGTCGAAGTGGTAGAAGAATTAGAAATAGTTGTAGCGGCAGTGGCAACAGTAGTAGTAAGGTTAGTAATATTGGTTATACTAGTGGTAGTTGTAGTAGTAATTGTAGTAGTAGTGATACTTGTAAAATTTGTAGAAGTATTAGTAGTAGTAGAAATAGTAATAAAAATGAAAAGAAAATTAATAACTGCAGTAATAGTAATAGTAATAATAAAAGTAATAATAAGAACATTAATGATATTATTAATAATAAAATTAATATTATAAGTAGCATTGGTGGTAATATTAGGAGAATTATTAGCAGTACTAACATGAGACATTGTAGTAAAAGTATTCGTAATTTAATTAGTAGCAATAATAGTAGTAGTAATAATAGTGTTAATACTAGTATTGGAAGTCTTTTTATTAGCGTTAGTATTAACATTATTAGCAATATTATTATTTTTGAAAGTAGTAGTATAAGCAGCAGTATTAATATTATTAATGTTAATGAAAGTGATAAAAGTAGTATTTGTAGTAGTAGTAGTGTGATTAGTAAATTCAGTAGTAATTTTAGGAGCAGTTGTAGTAATATTAGGTGTAATTATAGTGCTAAGAGTAGCAGTAGTAGTAGTTGTAGTTTATGAGATTTTTTTTTGATAGTAGTATTATTAGTTGTAGCAGAAGTTTTAGTAGTAGTAGTTGAAGTAGCTTTAGCAGTATAAGTAGTAGTAGTAGTAGTAGTAGTAGTAGTAGTATTAGCTGTAGCGATAGATGTATTAGGAATAGTAGTCGCAGTGGAACTAATACTATTAGTAGTTGTAGCAGTAGAAATAGTGGTAGTTTTAGTAGTAATAATAGTAAAAGCAGTATTATTAGTAGAAGTAGCAGTAGTTGTAGTAGTATTATTAGTTATGGTATAGATAATAGTGTTATTAGTAGTAACAGTTTTGCTCTTATTAGTAGTAATAATATTATGGCTAATAGCAGGAGATGTAGTAAAGGTTAATATACATGACAGGTATTATTACTAATCGTAATAACTATAGTGATAATAGAAAAAGTAGTGGTTATAGTAGTAATAGTAATAGTAATAAAATACAAAAATATTAATAGAAGGAGAAGTAGAAGTAGTAGCAAAAGTAAAGTTGTAGTCTAAATAACAATAAACTATGTTTTAGTAGTAGTATTATAAGTAGAAGTATAAATATAAGTTGTATTATTATTATAAGCAGAAGTAGGAGTAGAATCAGCAGCAAAAATAGCAGCATAGCAGTGGCAGTAGGGAGAGTACCTAAAAATGACACTAATTTAATAGTAATAGTAGAAGTATTATAAGTATTAATAGTAGTAGGTTTTGTAGCAGTAGGATTAGTAACAGCAGTAGTAGCCGTAATGGTAATAGATTTGGTAGCCATAACTGTAGTTGAAATAGTAGTGATAAAACTACTAATAGTAGTTTTACTATTAGTAGCAGTATTATTATCAGTAGAAATAGAAATTGCATCTTAAAAGAAGTAGTATTTTCATCAGTATCAATAGTAGTATTATTCGTAGAAATATTATTAATAATAATACTGGTAAAGGAAATAGTAGGTGTAGTATAAGTATTAGTTGTTGTCTTGGTATTAGTAGAAGCAGTAGTAATATTAGGAACAGTAGTAGTATTTGCGGAAGCAATATTAGTGCTTATAGTAGCAGTAGTAGTAGTAGGTTTTTTAGTAGTTATAGTGGTATTAGTGTTAGTAGTATTTGTAATTGCCGAAGACGAAGAAATGCAAGAAGTAGTAGCTGTAGTAGTAATTGTAGTTTTATCAGTTGAAGTAGTAGCATGGGTCGCGTAAGCTGTAGCAGTTGATGTATTATGAGTAGAAGCAGCAGTGGTACTAGTAGTCTTACATGCAAAGCCTTGCGAAATCCAAAAGTGACTAATATTTCACTGCCATATAACCATAAGTCGTTCATGGTTATATGTGGACTGTAAAATAACAATAAATCGCCCATTCCTGGTGAGGATAGTGTGTATTCGTAGTTTTATTTCTCTTAGATAATCTCACAACTAAGGCTCGTGAGCAGTACTGCTCATAGCATCAAAAAGAGCGTTGTTCTTATATAGAGAAGAGGAAAGAGAAGAAAAGTAGACAGAATCGGCGATAAAGGAGTCTGCATTAGCCTGAATTCGCTTACCCACCCTGCACGACTCAGCAGAGGAGGTGTCCCAGGTTCCAGCCCTGTCCGCGGCAAATTCTGGCCAGTACGTGATGAGTTCCTAATAAGGACAAAACACGTCTTCTGAATGAATTGCCTTTTCTACATTATCCAATTCTTAGTTTATACCGACATATGTAAATAATTAATGGGTCAATATTGCAGCCTTGATTATGGTAGATAATGTGGCTATTTCTTTACTGCACAAAGACCGATGTAGTAGTACTATTAGTAGTAGTACTAGTAATATTAGTAATGGCCTCGTTAATATTAGTAATAGTAGTAACAGTAGTGTTAGTAGTAGTAATAATAATATTGGTAATAGTAGTAAAAATTGTAGCATTTTTAGTAATAGTAGCAGTAGTATTATTAATATTAGTATCATTATTAGTAATAATAGTAAAAATCGTGATAATAGTAGTGATAGTAATAGTAATAAAAATAATAACATAAGTAGAAATAGTATTATTTGCAGTTTAAGAAATATTAATAATAATAATAATAATAATAATAATAATAATAATAATAATAATAATAATGGAAATTATAATACTAGTATTAAAATGGGTAGAAGAAGCAACAATATTTGGATTATTATTAGATTCAGGAGAATTAATAGGAGTAGAATCAACATTAGAAGTAACAGAATTAGCAATAACAGTACTAGTAGCAGTACTAATGATAGATTTAATAGTATTATTATTAGAAGCAGTATTATTTGTAGTAGTAGAAGTATTACTAGTAGTATTAGTTGTAGCAGTAGAATTAGTAGCAATATTAGTAAGAATCGTAGTAAAAATGGTATTGGTATTAGAATTAGTAGCATAATAGTAGTTGTAGAAATAGTATTGGTAATACTCTTAGTAGTAAAAATAATAAAATTAGTCGTATTTTAAGCAATAGTAGATCTAAAAGCATTTGTAATAGTAGTAGTAATAGCAAAGATAGTATTAATAATAAAAGTAGTATTAATAATAATATTAGTTTTAAAATTAGTAGTTGTAATAGTAGCCTTATTAGTATTAGTAGTTTTTGTAGTTGTATACGTAGTACTAGAAGTATTAGCATTTTTTGCAGTAGAAGTATTAAAAGAATTATTAGTTGAAGTAGTATTAGTTGAATTTGTTTAAGCAATAGAAGCAATAGTGGTAGTGTTAGCAGTAGTAGTAAATGTAATAGGGTTAGTAGTAGCTTCCGTAGGACCAGTATTAGTATTAATAGTATTGGTATTAATAATTGTAGAAGTAATATGAGTAGTAGCAGAATTAGCATTAGCAGTAGAAGTAGTATTAATACTAGCAGTAATTTGAGTTGGAGTGGCAGTAGCATTAGTAGTAGTAATATAAGTAGTAGGAATGGTAGTATTATTATTAGCTATAGAACTATTATTATTATTATTATTATTATTATTATTAGTAGTAGTAGTATTATTAGTATTATTATTATTATTATTATTATTATTATTATTATTATTATTATTTGTAATAATAATAGTAATAAAAATAAGAAGGAGTAAAAGAAGAAGAAGAAAATATGTTATCGGAGTAATAGTAGTAGACGAAGTTGCTATAGTAGTAGTATTAGTAGTAGTAATAGTTGTAGTAGTAGTAGTAGTAGTAGTAGTAGTAGTAGTAGTAGTTGTAATAAACGGAATATTAGTAGTTGTAATGGTACCAGTAGTAATAGTATTTGTGTTTTCATTTAGTAAATGTGAATATCGGTTGGGGCTTTTTTACCCAAAGTGTGAAAACAATATCAAGTTATAATTAATTTTTCTTTCTTTTCATTTATTTATTTTTAAACTCTCCTGAAGGATGCCGCGGTCTCACCTGCTTGCATATTATTTAAAATTGGAATACGCCTTTAGAGAATAGATTTTTTCTTTCATTTCCTGTCAATCATTTTTGAAAGAAACGACATATTTCGGCATAACTTTCAACAATAGGTTGTCTGCGAACAAAATTGATTGATAATTAATTAAATATGTGCTGATACCGGTATTCAATTTATGTTAACCGGAGGCATTTCATGCCAGATAGAATTGAAAATTACTTTCTTCAACTCTGCTTTTCATCATAGCTCATCGTTATTACTTAGCAGCATCTAGTGCATAATAATATTCTCCTGCAGGTGGAAGTTTATTTGGCTTTATTTGTAAGCATCAAGCGTGACCCGATAACGTTTTAAAAAGAAGCGCTATTTTGCATAACCCAGTATACCACAATGTTGTTAAACATGCATGAAACACAAAAAAACGTGTACACTACGTGTAGTAAAGTAATTAAATCCAGAAAATTAAAAATATTCATATTTAATATACCTTTATACACCTAAGCAATTAAAGTAAGAGTTGATAATTTAATTTGTTTATTTAATTTGGCAAAGAAGCATATGTTTTAAATCAAGTTTGCGAGCTTGAAGTAAACACCAAACCCATTGTATTTAACCAGTCTTCAAACAACATAAAAAACTACCGCCAACCGCAACGTTGTTCGAAGACTGATTAAATACAATGGGTTTGGTGTTTACTTGAAGCTCGCAAACTTGATTTAAAGCATTGTTACCACTACCCGCGCAATCAATTATTGTTAAAGCATATGTTTGTTTATAATGCTAGTTTCTCGAGCTAACGATGGTTACCTAGAGAAAATTAGCTTTTAAATGTTGCAAATAAATATTTCCTTGACAAGACAATGTTGAAATTATTTGGTCGGACCCATGAATATGTGGATAAACAGTTTATTGCAAATATTAACATCTATGCGTCTATACATTATGCATGGAAAGCATATTAACAAACTAGTTTATTTAGAAGAGGTACAATGTCAAAGGTAGCATAAACAAATTTTGTTAATTAATAGAACATTGGTTGCGCTGGTGGGGCAACTAATTATTTACATAAAGGTCGCGATCTTGATATAAAAACCTAACCAAATACGTACACGCATTTGTCAGTATAAATTAATCATTGTATAATGAAGCAAAGGCATGTCATCCAGTAGACCGGTTTCGTACTTATTGTGAACGCATGAGGTACAGTTCAGAATTTGCCGCGGACAGGGTTCGAACCTAGGCACGTATGCTAGAGAACCTGTTTTTCTAACTAATAAAGACACCGTGCCGCACACTAAGCACAACAAATATACTGTATATGCTTAATTGACCAATTTCATTATATAAAGTAAATGTTATAGGCAATGTCGGCTAATTTTTTTAGAATTAAGCTTTCGCTGAATTAGCACGAATTTAAAATACATTGTCATCATCACCTTCATACACATTCTATTTGAAATGCATGCCGTCGGTGATCTTAAAATGTATTTACTATATGCACCCCCTATGATCTCGAGTTGCATCGTAATTAAATTCTCATTACATTATCAATTGACTAAGCTGAATCTCATAAAGCGTATGCATGAATATCTTTGGACAATAGCCCTGTCTAGTTTTATAAATTGAGCAATCACGATATTTGTGCGTGATGGAATTGTTCCACTTCTCCATGTTAATTTGATTTTACCATCCTTGTTTTATATTAACTAAGCTACTCATTGCTTAGAGCATACAATTTTTAATTAGCTTCATCTTGAATGGCAATACGGAATAGACGAAAGATTAATTTGAATAAATAACTTTTTTTACTTAAAATTACTTAGTAGATAAACGGGAAATTGATTAGTTAAATATTGCTTGATGCGGACAACTAATATATATATATATATATATATATATATATATATATATATATGGGTTATTAAATATATAAATATATATATATATATATGCAAGTATGTATTGTACAGAACCTAGTAACAAATTAGTCTAGCTTTACCATAAACCAAAGACAGCATGAACGGAAAGTATAATCTGATGTACATTAGTTTCGTGCTTACTGGCGACTCATCAGTAGGAGCCGGTATTACGCCCTTTACCCACTGTATATATGGGTGAGGAATGTGGGATAATAGGACGATACAATCTCCTAGACGAATGTATAAACCTGCAATAGTGAAGCTAACATCATATAGTCTACGACAATGCGAATTCAACGCTAACTCACTCTATATAATATTTATACCGAGTCTGCAAAGGATACTAACACTATGGCTATTGTGTAAGTAACCCAGACCAAAATTTTAGTACCGAAAAGGTACATGGTACCAACATGATGAATATCAATTTGTGCTATAGTTCACCGAAATTGATAATTACAACTATTTCTGAACACCTGTTACTCCAGTAAATCCATACACTCTGGCCTTGATCGATATCAGTTATCACATTTCGCGGTAAGCATGACAACATTGAATTCAATATATAACAGTTAAATACTGTTTGTTGCGAAGAGCTAATATATATATATATACAGGTATGTATTAGGTGTGGCGAACCTAGTAACAAATTAGTTCAGTTGTGACCAGAAGGATAAACCAAAGACAGCATGAACGGAAAGTGTAATCTCATGCACATTCGTTTCGTGCTTCCTGGCGACTCATCAGGAGGAGCCGTTACTACGCTCATTAACCACTAAGTATATTTAGATTAGAATATGGGATAAAGGATGGTACAATCTCCTAGACGAATGTGTATACCTGCAATAGTTAGTTAACATGAAATAGTCTACTTATTGTAATGTGACTTCGACGCTAACTCACACTATAATATATATACCGAGTCTGTATAGGATACTAACACTATGGCTATTGTGTTAGTAACCGATAACAACATTATAGTACCGAAAAGGTACATGGTACTAACACTACGGTTTCCGAGTCGGAGCATGGTACCAACATGATGGATATCGATGTATGCTATAGTTCACCGAAATTGAGAATTACAACTATTTCTGAACACCTGTTACTCCAATGAATCCAAAAATCGATATTTAAATTTATTGATAAGTAATTGTATTTGGGTAATTGCGCACCTACTTTTATCAGTATTTGAATTTTTTTACTAAATTCATTATAACTTGAGTTAGATCATTAATTTATTTCTGACCATATACTATTGAATAAAGTATTTTACTAAAACTTTATAGCATAACAATCAATTCCAGATAGAAAATACAACATAATACGAATATTATCCATATTATTCCGTTTATATCATATTTCTTTTATGTAGTAGATTTCATTTTAACAGACTCTTAATCAACATTTCGCATTTCGTCAATTAAAACCATGAGTAGGATATTGTAAGAACTAACAGAAGTATCCATATTACGAAGTTAATGCCATTCTAAGGAAAAACTAAATCTTTCACTTTGTAATATTACACAGTGTGGGCGTCACATTGATAATAACCACAAGGGGGAATCGTGGGTTGTCGCTTTGCACTATCAGTTTCGTAAAGATCCGATTGATCCCCATTTCCAATTACGCATCCAGTTCGACTTCGTGGTGGCTGGATGCGGATTCGTCCATTTCCTCCGAAGACTTCAACATCATTCAAACTATCCACGGGAATTGAGGTAGCATTTAATCTCTGTTGACTGGCAACGTTTGGGAACGGCATTTCCCTTTCTATCCTCAGGTCTCGAATCTTACACCCAGTCAAAATGCTCACAATTGCAGATTTACGTAAAAGTAGTAACCTTGTTCCGAAACAGTTCTATTTAAATTTTAAATTTTGACTCATCAATGTTTATAAATAAAGATTTGCTTTCTCTAACCAAACAGCAAATATGCATAAGCACGAAGCACTTGAAAACACCCACTCAACAACTATATATATATATATATATATATATATATATATATATATATATATATATATATATATATATATATATATATATATATATAATATATTTATAGTGCAAAGGATAATCCACGATCACGACTCGTGTGATAATTATCAAAATCTTTCAATGTTTTACTTACGTATCCTTAAAATGGGTGTGGCTATCATTCTGTGTTCTGCTTTGAAAACATTTTAGCAAACGACAAAATTTTATGAACTATTTACTTTTTACTTCATTATGAGATAATTTGTCATTATTATATTTTTTACACCTTCTCAGCATGAAATGCCACTCCTTGTCGGTTAAATTTGAAACTTAACAAGAATAAGCTTTATTTAAATAATTAGCTACAGCCTTGAGATCTTCCATCTAAACAGCAGGTAAATTAATTTTTTTCAATGCATCGCTGTATCGAATAGCATGTCAAATGAAATTTTAATTTCAAATAAATGGTCATATGAAAATATTTTTTAATATGAGAATCGCTGATGTGAAAATTCCAAATAGTTTCTAATTTCTTTTGTGGCCATTTTAAATATATTTTATCACATTTAACGAAATTGCTTGTAAGATAGCCGTTGTTCAAATACAGAGAACATTTTTTTAATAATACATATAGAATTATTCAATAGCGCTTCCGCTCCATATTGTCAACTGCATTTACCGGAGATATGGACCAAAAAATAAATTTTATTTAGATATATAAAAAAGTTCACATTAAAGCAAGACACTAAGATATAATCGATTAGTCCATACTGTGTAAAAAGAGGAAACGCAATTAAGCGCAGTTTTACATGTCACGTTGGAAGCCCAAAGGTAATTCCAGTGACGAAAGTATATGCTCTCGTTATACAGTTCATGGAATAATGTCAGCATTATTACGAATAAGTGTTAACTGATGCCTATGGAGGCAGGAACATAAGGCTTCTGTGAAGCATCGTGTGTTCAGAATAAAAGCTAATTTAAATTTTGGTGGAATTTAGCCTAGCACGTAAATAATTTTGCTGTTTGCCTTTAAAAGAATTGCACATATTGCATATAATGAGACGGCTATAAATTCGCATTGCTAAAAAATTTAAAGTATTTATTTTTATTTTCCCTGTAATGTGCCGCGCTTTTGTCGTAGTGGTCAGTCTCAGATTCCGAAGTATATGTGCCCCGGTTCGAATCTATTCCACAGCAAATTCAGGACAATACCTGAAGAGTTCCCAATAAGAACGAAACAGTGGACAGATTCTTGGATTCTGAAGCAAATGTACCCCGGTTTGAGTTCCGTCCGCAGCAGATTTGTGACAGTATTGACACAAAGCTTTCTAATGGATGAATTGTCTTTGCTACCTGCTGCAATCTACAATTTATATCGATAAAATACATATAATTACAATCCTCTATTTAGATTTCATATATATATATATATATATATATATATATATATATATATATATATATATATATATATATATATATATATATATATATTCTTATAAATAGAAAACACAAATAACATTTATTTCCCGAACTAATCCCTTATATTAATCATATATTTATTTTCATTTGATTATGCCAGTGGTAACAAATCGGACCTAGCTACTGCTGTTTCTGTTTTGACTAGTTGGTGAGTGTGTATGCGTTTGTGTTTGTGTGTATGCGTGTTTGCACGTAAAGGTCATTCCCGCAGTATTACAGAAGTGATGTCTGATATCTTGTCATTATTGTTTGATAGCTTGAGAATTGACCATTTGTGCGCATTGTTCACTGTTACATATACAAGTGCTATTTTCCTGTGCATAGTTGATCGTTTCACCTCGTTGCGCAAAGTTTTCACGTGGTAAAAACGCCAGTGTTGATTGTACCGTCATATTATTCCACATTCTTCTACCAAATATAGTGGTTAAAGGGCGTAATACCGGCTCCTACTGATGAGTCGCCAGTAAGCACGAAACGAATGTGCATGAGATTATACTTTCCGTTCATGCTGCCTTTGGTTTATCCTTCTGGTCACAACTGAATTAATTTGGTACTAGGTTCGCAAAACCTAATACATACTTGCATATATATTATATCTTCGCAACAAACAGTATTTAAATGTCAGCATTTACCACTGCAATCAACATTGGCGTTGTTACCACGTGAAAACTTTGCGCAACGAGGTGAAACGATCAACTATACTGGGAAAAATAGCACTTGTATATGTAACAGTGAATAATGCGCACAAATGGTTAATTCTCAAGCTATCAAAACAATAATGACAAGATCTCAGACATCACTTCGCAATACTGCGAGAATGACCTTTACATGCAAACACGCATACACAGAAACACAAACGCATACACACTCACCAACTAGTCAAAACAAGAAACAGCAGTAAAAACGAGTCAGATTTGTTACCACTAGCGTAATCAAAATGAAAACCCAAAATGTATAAATATGTATGATTGTATAAGAGATGATTAGTATTCACGAAATAAATGGCCTTTATCCACTTTGTTATTTGTGTTTTCCTAATTATAAGAATACTGTGGTAAATTAAAAAGGAATGGACATCATAAAGAATATATATATATATATATATATATATATATATATATATATATATATATATATGTCTATATATATATATATAGCATGCGTGTGTGTGTGTGAGTGAGCGCAATGGAGTGCCCTGCAATTAACAATGTATAACAATACTATTCGGCTGATCTTCTATTTTTTGTTTTAAATTAAATAAATAAAATGGAACAAAAAAAATGATCTATTCTATTCAGTATTCTACAAACGAAATTGTTAAAAATGAGTCGGCTTGTGATAAAAGGAGTTAATTTCACTGAAATCTTTGGAAGCACATGGTTAAGAGATCGGAGTATATGAAATGCTGTGCCACTTTCACGTCGAAATTTTCGATAAACGTCATGTTATCTTAAAGTATTTTGCCAATAAGTATTATAATTATTCAGTGTTAAACATATCTGTTTCCCATAAATAAAATTTTTATGCCTGTTTGAGACTCAGTAAACTTAGGTTTAAAAAGTATTCTGCGAAATTTTGGTACAATTTTCATTCCGTTACTCGAACGTTTTAAAAAAAATATTATAAGGAACGCGTTATAAGCATGTCATTCTTGTTCCAAACATTTAAAGAAATGCAGAAGTGCATAATTTAAACGCCAATTTCTCCATACACAAATTTCACATTGAAAAACGCTTTAATTAAATAATCATTGATTGCGCGAGTGGTGGTAACAATTCCTTAAATCAAGTTTGCAAGCTTTAAAATGACACAAATCCCATGGAAAGTAGAAACGCGTCAGAACGCGTGACTGGCGGTAGTTTTGCAATGTTCTTCGACGATGTGTTAAATAAAATAGGATTTGTGTTTACTTCAAGCTGGCAAACTTGATTTACAGACTTTTACCACCACTCATGCAATCAATGATTGTCTAATTGTATTTCCTATATATATATATATATATATATATATATGTATATATAATTTTTTGCACATTTTGCAGAATTTGCATTATTTATGCAATTAAACAACCATAGAAATTGTCCAGCTGACATTTGCAATCAAATACAGTGTGTGCGCGACTAATACAAGTGAGATCGGTGTACCTGGTTTTTTTTTTAAATTTAGCATGAACAGTTGTTTGTTCGTCGTGAGTGAGATTTACGTCGTGCTGTCAGGATGATCGTGGATGGCGGAGACGCATCGACACGTTTGACTGACTGTAGTTTAGCGATGTTTTGCGACTGGTTTGATATAGTGTAGTTGGCGTTTACACGCACATCGCGAACTTTATTTAAAGAAATCGTTTAGATGTTTGTGCAAAGCGCTGATTGGACGTTTTCTATATTGGCACTAAATCAGCCATTATTTGTAATCATTTTAAGCAAATAGTTTATGTTCAAAATAATAACTTTATAGATTGACTTTATTGTCAGCTTAAGTTAGTTTGCGCATAATAACTGTTTCTTACATGAACAGAAGAGACAATTAATTCAGCAGATTGTAATTCGTGTGTCCATTTCAACGGTTTGTCTGCAGGCATTTAAGCCAGCAAGTGCAGGAATTTATCGAAAAGATAATCCGATAATCACATTCACAACCATAGTTTATGTAATGGCAGCTTACTCTAATTTTAAATATGCTTTTCTTAAACTGAACACTAAATTGCGGCAACGTTACAGTACTGTTCGAAAATGAAGCGAAGTATTGATTAGTCGTCACAAACAACAATACAATACACTATTATAACAATATCGATAAATATGCTTTTTGTCTGCAGAATAGCAAATTTTGATATTATACGCCTCAATTAACAGCTACCTGCCACATATTATTTCGTAAAAATAAAAGGCAGTTGATTGTTCCACGGTAATGTCTTCAACTATCCGAATTTTAGAAAGTTGGTCTATTGATTATTTTCAATATGTATTAATGGACAGATAGCAAAGAATTGAACATAGACAAAGCATTTGTTAATTTTTATGGGAACGTATTTTCATTATTATATTCAGTCTATTTTAATTAAATTATTTGGATTATTTTTATAATACGATGACAATTAGGAGATGGGTTTAGTTTTTTTAAATAAAAAATGAAACAGGTCTTGTTTTGTTGGTTTCGAAGTAAAACTAATTGGTATTCTTTAGAAATGTGTACATTTCTTCATTTAGTATTAGAAATGATAAATGACATTCGTTTACGTAACAGATTGTTTTCGTGAAATAAAGCTAAACCCATTTTGTTACGGAAATGTTGTGGTATTTAAAAGAGAATTAATTTAATCACTTCATTGATATTTTGGCTGACATTACATACCTACAGATCTAACAGCATGCGAAGGTCTGCAATAAGAAACATGTTATAATTATCACAAATATCTCTTCGACAAACGGAAAACTAACTACTTAGACGTCAAGAACATTATACTTCACTTTTACTCAATTTCTTACCGACAAAATTATTTGTGGGTAAATATTCATAAGCCGAAGATGATAGTTCATCAACCCACTGATTAATCTAGACTTATTGCAGATATTAAATATAAAGGTCAGAACATTGTTTTCGAAGAAAACACGTATATTGTGGTTAGCGCAATTGTTTTTGTAAGAAAAATTATTAAATAACAACAGTATGTTGGGTTATTTGGAAATATTTGCTCTCTCAAAATTTTAACTCCAAAACAGTCAGTGGCTTTATAGAAGATAAAATCTTTTTTCTTGATTAATTGAACACCATAATGTATATGACGAATTTCACTACGCGTATGATTGCGAGAAACATTTCTCGGCACTAGTGAGGCAGCGTAGCCAAACGCACTCCTTCTTTGTTTCCTTGGCACGAGCGTCAGTTGCTTTTGAGATCTTGTAATTGAGCTATGATTTTGATTGGCGCATGACAAGACAATTTATGATGTGGCATCAAAATTGGCTTAACGTCATTCAAAAACTACACGTGTAACATTTAATTTGAAATCACACCCAATGTGAGCAAACAAAAGATAAACACCTTTTTAGATAATTTACCATGTATGGAGTAATCTTTAAATCAAGTTTGCGAGCTCGAAATAAACACCAATCCCATTGTATTTGCCCAGACGTCAAATAACATAAAAAACTACCGTCTGGTTAAATACAATGGGATTGTTTTTTATTTCAAGCTCGCAAACTAGATTTAAACAATTGTTACCACCATCCGCGCAATCAGTTATTGTTAATTTGTATTGCCTATATATGTATATGTGTCGAAAGCTGCAAACAGTTAATGTTTGTGACTGCATAGAAATTGTGCAGCCGACATTTCCAGTCAAGTTCAATGTATGCAAGACTGCTAGAGGTGAGAGCCGCATATCTAAATTTGATTTCCATATATATTCAATGCGGTTTGATCCTCGATAGTCAGTTTGCCGTCGTACTCTGATGATGATCCTGGAAGGTCGAAACGCGTCAGTGCGTTGCAGCTGGCGGTAGTTTTGTTATGTTGTTCGACGACTGGTTAAAAACAATGGGATTGGTGTTTACTTCAGGCTCGCAAACTTGATTTAAATAATTGTTACCACCACCGCGCAATCAATTATTGTTAAATTGTATTGCCTATATACGGAGTAATCTGTTGTCGATATTGTGATAATGGGAAATTCTAGCTGCGATGCAAAATATTTACTCCAAAGCCGTTGTGTTAAGCCAAAATGTAATAGAAAAAAATGTGCAATTAGTTTGAGAAGTGCAGTTAGGCATTATAGAAGCTCCGTAAGTGTTCGTATGCTTTTTATTCAAAGGTTATTCTGACTGCCGTATTATTCCGATGATGATCATTGAAGGCGGAAGTACGTGTAGCTGAACGTAGTTTTCCTATGCTGTGCGGCTGTTCCGATAAAATTGGATGTGTATTATGTCAAGCACGTTAGTTTAATTTACAGAATTATTAGCAATATCTAGTTGAAAACTAACTATCTAATATGAATGTTGATCAGGCCTTCTGTAAATGTTTTGTTTTAAAAACGGGAAATTCTTCTAATTAATGTAAGTTTTTTCTACCAAAATTTCAAATAAAATATCAATTTAAAAGATATGTGGTTTGACATAATGAACTTTAGTTTTATGTTTCTCTACGCATAAAACACAAAATCAAATTTAAAAAGAGAGTTCCGGTTTATTTCATTCATTTCCAAATCTATGTATAATAATTTGAGACTAATTTACGGATATCGCATAGTTCTGTTGAAGACTAGAATATTATAGTTCAATTAAAATTTATTACAAACATTATTACCGTCGTGAAATGCAATTTATTTGTCAGACAATTCTATTTTTGAAATGCGTAATTTTTCCTTTAAAATGGGCTGTTAAGTGTTCTTTGCGCGTTGAATAGGTAGACAGTTGTTACAATATTGAAATATTTATTCAAATGTCATATATCTACAAAAATACATTTTATTCAAAATAAGTTAGAACCAGAAAAACTATAATAAATACTCACGGTTTTGAGCCTAAATGACAAATAAGTTCACTCCAGTATTTCTTTGAAATTCACCCACATTTTACCACAATTTAGATAAATCTGTAATGTAATTTTGAAACCAATTACGTTTATAAAATATTTTTTAAAACTTCAACAAAATCGCTTTTAAATTGTTTTTTAAACTAAAACGCATGAAGTTGGTCTAATCAATGAGGCAAGAAAAAAAAGAACAAAAATTAATTCAAAGTTAAATTATGGGTGCATATTATTGTTTTATAAGTATAATTGGTTCTCAAACACTTATATAGGTAAAATACAGTGTTCTTTTTCTAATTTTTTGTGCATTAAAGAGACCCGACTAAATGAAATAAATTCGAAGCTTTGAATTAAAAAAAATCAATAACACAAACCAATTTATTTTTACCTTGTCACAAAGCTTAAATGAAAACCAAAGCTGTATGTTATTCTTGTTAGAATAAATAAACAATCACTGACGGTAAAGTGGTGAAACGTGTAAAAATAATTATGCATCAGACATTGCACACATACCAGTAAATTGTTTTAAATAGAAACAAATCCATACGCCAAAGTTAGCATGAACATACGGTATAATCCCATGTACACATGCGTCTCGTGCTTATTGGCGACTAGTCAGTAGGAGCTGGCATTACGTCCAATACCCACCCCACATTTGTTGTAGAAATGTTGCACAGTTGGACGGTTCAATCACCTATACAAATGTAGACCCGAGCATTAATAAAGTCATCTTCATATAAAGTCTCCAAAAATGCGACTTCAAAGCCAACTCACTGCATATATCGCCCACGCCTGATAATTTATTCGTAAAAACTGTTAGTATGCACAAACAAACGTTTAGAGGGTCTAGGGCGTAAATATCCATAAATATTCACCTGTACAATTCGTTAAATTTTTATCATTTTATCAAGCAGACTTATTAAAATCTTCCCCATCCAGTCCGATTTGCAATGTTATTGCATACACAATGCCTAAATAAAAATACATTTATGCGTGTTCGTTACGAAAATATATTACAACCGAGTCATTTTCCAAAATGTTTGCTCTTCTACTTATCTGTATCGCTGTAGAGGTTTTGGCCCTTTTTACTAACGAGAGCACAAAGATGCCCGGTCGGTATCAGTTCTGAAATGTCTGTAGGAGTCCGATGGATTAATCTTTCCTTATATGTCTATAAGACTCATACATGCGACTCCTCTTACCTTACTAGCAGTGTTCTCGATCTTAAGATAAGCCTCCGTGTTAAACGTAGTTATGTTTACTTAATTAGGCAACAGGCAAAACGGACTGTGCACTTTATACGAAACACTGCAAACCGTACATTTAATCCAGAAATATATTTGACACGAAAAATAGAATTAATAAATTACCTGTTCCTAAACGTTTCTAATATGTACAAATAAGAAATTAAACTCGTGGTAGCAAGAGTATATTGTGCGGAACAAAGTTTTAAAATTATTAAAACATAGAATATAGCTGCTGCACGACAGCAGAGAAGCTCAAGCCAGTCAGGCACAAATTGAAATCACGCAAAATTCAACAGAATAAACACTCAAAAGGATTAAAACAATGAATGTTCTCGAATTTAAAAGAATATTTTCTTTTTTAATAATATTCGTTTCAATCAGCCACGGTGGTTTAAATTTATCAATAATGTGTTACTTTATTTTTGTTGGAGGAAATATCTAACTCTACATCGCTCTTGTCATCCTTTTATAAAAGATGTTAAGGGTGATCTTCTTTTCATATTTTTTTAATATTTTGCAAAACTAAATTTTGATTGAAAATTTACTTCTTATTTTTAGATTATATATATTCTATTAGTATTAGTCAATTATATAGCATCAGTGTTTATTCAAATAGCACGCCATATTCTTTTTAGCTAAAATCTATTTTTTAATCTTATCATTGCATTGCTTCAGAAATTCTCATATTATCGTCGCAATTAAAGATTTGTCTCTAGACAAACCTTAAAGGAGCAATTTGTAATCAAATTGGTTTGTTTTTTCGGTTCCTCTGTGTCTAGATTATTCCCACGAGCATTGAAACCGTAAAATAATAGCTAAAATATGATATTGATTTTTTTTTAAATTTCAGTATATTTTGGACGATTAAAATGTTTTATAAAACTCAGTTCAAAGAAACCAGTACCCCCAAATGTTCTTGATAAACATTTATACTTATATATTTTTTTCACGTTATTATTCAATAAACTTTTTTTGATGATAAGCGCGATTCAATATGGAACTAAGTTCTTGTAGGTAATACAAAATATTGGGCTCCATTAAAAATTTACCAAATTAAAATATTCAGAATTTAAAAAAATAATTTATAAAATTTTGACACTACGGCAGGTTATTTACTATACCATTTTCTTAAATTCCCATATTTCTTTCTTAGGTTCACACAAGAGGCCTTAATAATATTCTTCTCTTGTATATTTTCAATATTTATTCAAGTTTTCCGAATAAATTAACCCACTCCGCTTAACCAAAACAATTTTTTCAGAAAAATTAAAACCTTTATTGGATTTAGGCATCTAACATTTTCTAGTTGGCTCTGTTACTTCAAATTTAACATTATTTGTTTTATAATGAATGTTAGTTAGTTTTTTATATACTTTAATAAGGCTTCTGTGCATCAACGTTTAATTTCCGCTTCTGCAGTTGTTATTTAACTGTGGATTTTGCATAGAAGAGAACAAAACCTTGTTTTTTCGAAATATTAGCTACGTCTTGTATGATCATTTGAAATAAATGCTGCCTTCATAGTTTTGGTGTGATTACTTTTAAACAGTATACGTATGCATTTTCTACCGGCCAAAATATAGACTAGATGAAGGAATCTTTGTTAAAAGCTAGGATTTTTTTCTCAAAGTAACCTATTTTTAAAGTAGAATATGAAGACGAATATTATCTAATTTGGCATAGGATAATTTGAAAGCGACACATCCAAAGAAGGGGGTAAATATAAAACAGAAAATGGCAACTTCTAAATGCTTATATGTGCAGCTTAAATATCTCAGAATGTGCAAACGAGGTTAACAAAAAAAATATATTTTTATAATCAAAAAACTTTAGCGATTCATCCTGTTCAGTAGAAAACTAAATTAATTTTCTTAGATTAATGTTATTGTGAGATTAAGAGAAACTAAATTATGTTGACAAACAAAATAGACGGGTTAACAAATATGTGAGTTTAGCCGCCAAGAAAATAGATTTTTTTATTAAAATAAGCAAAATTATATTCGGTGAACAACTTCGTTATTTTACATTTGAAAATAAATTTTCAAGTAACACAAAATAACTTTTTAAATTGACATGAATGTCTGTGATATAATAGTTTTCATTAAGAAGGATGATATCTTTACCTTTGCCTGGCTTAATTAATTATATAATATTGTTATTTTACATTATCTACCACATACCTTAGGGGTCTTTAGCAAGTTGTATCGTAAATGCCTATCGTGGTCTTTCTGGCACCTACTGATAGATGCCTAATAATTTTCTTTTTTAATAATTAAAAGCCCAAATATGCTGCTTCATTTATAATTACGATGGTTTTACACTTTATCAAATAAAAATTATGTATCAATTGCTGTTTGATCATCGCTAGTCAGTATGCCGTCGAGTTCTGATGGTGACCATAGGCAGTCGAAACCTGTCAATACATAAGACTGACGGTAGTTTTTCTTCATTGTGCGACTAGTTAATTACAATGGGACTGGTGGTTAAATGAAGCTCGTTAACTTAAAGGTAGAAAAGAATATCAATTTGAATCTGTTTCGTTACGTTTTGTTAATGCAGTACCGCGAGATTTTCAAGGTTGATATATTGTGGGCTTATAAGCTTGTAAGTATTAACGTCTGAGTACATCTATGTGTGGCTTTCATTGCATAACTATGTGATAACTGAGATCTGTGATCCATTCTATCAATGTATGCATCTTGTCATACATTCGTCTTTTAGGGTAATCAATGAATGAAATTTTATTCTCCGCGTGTTCTACAATCATATCCATTTTTCCTTAAATGTGCTATTGTGTCCGACTTCAGGTGTGTAAGCCCTGAAATTTATTGATTTTCTACTCTTGTTGTTCTGCACGTTGATTAGGTTAATAATGATATCGTATTTGAAAATGCGTCATAATTTCAAACGTTACAGTTTGGTTGTATCTTTTATGATAATGACCCAATGGATAGTCAAGTTTGGCTGGATGCTAGAATATATATTTTCAGGTTAAAATGTTGAGTGACATGCCGAATACAATAACGTAAGTGTTGTATTTATATATGATTAGGTCTGCAACTAAGTGCCTTATATAAAAGACTTGACGTATTTATAATTTTTTGTCAAAATTTTCTTCATGTAGAAACGTATATATTGTCAAGTTTTCAGTTTGCCTTGTTTTCAAAATATATTCTAATTTTGCTGACTTTCCTGAGGCTACCAAGACTTCTTACATAAAGCTATGCGTTAAAAATTTGTATATGTCGCTAATCAATTGTTTTCATGTACGTCCATTATAGGTTCTACCGCATAAAAATTTATATTTGTTAACTGTGAGGAATGTGTATAGTGTGTTTATTCATCTGGGCATCCAATTTCATTTGAAAGTGATGTCAATTAATTTATAAAAGTAATTTATGAAACAGCGCGCTGCCATTAAGTCTGGATTTTTACTATCATTAGTTTAGCTTAGACTGCAAATGTTGATAGTTTCTTCTTGTACACGACTTAAACTATTTCTGCTTACTTATAAATTTCGCACTAGTTAGTATTTGCTGTGCTAATATGTTCAGTGTTACCTAAGATCATTCTCTAATTTGTATTCAAAGTAGATATTTTTCACATGATTTTCCTGGTTATGCAGTAAGTTTTTCTTTTAGTATTTTGAAAAAGTGCTGTTCTAGTGAAAGTGTCGTTCAGTGAACCTGAATTTTCTGTGAAAAGTCATTGCACAAACACCAGTTTACTTCTAGAGTGAGTTTAGTGCTGATTTCTACACATTCACACAAATTAACATAAACACGCACACAAATATATATATATATATATATATATATATATATATATATACTGTAAAGGCTAAAAATTTCTGCGGTCAAGTTAGAACTCTCATGCATTAAGATAAGAATCAAATTTTAAAACCTCCAATAATATTTCACATCTTACGATATTCTAAATTTAAAGATAAAATACTAGTATATACTAACAATTAGCAAGCGTAGATTAAAGTATCGTACAATAATAAATAAGAAAAATGTCCTGATATGCTTAAATGTATTTTTCGTTAAAATAAATTGTGTATTCTTCATTTCTAGGTAGAATTTTTATATTGAATCATATGTATCTAGATTTTTGTTGGATCCATATATATATATATATATATATATATATATATATATATATATAACTTCTGAGGCATTGAAACTAAACTAGAGGTAATATACGCGAATGAATGGCAATTCCTGACTGTCTTCCTGTAATCTTGTAAATTTATTTTTCGTAAGGTAAATAGAATAATTGTTTTTTTTGTATTTAATATAGATATCTTAATGGTGTATACAATTCGGCTGAAATGTAATTTTCGTTTCGCTAAATTTATTTAATAATAAATTTTAAAACTGTTTTATTTCGAAACACGCATATTAGATTCTTTAAATGAATAACACATGGTCATTACATTTTTCCTTTAGAAATCTGTTTATTAAACACATATTTTCAATTTATTTCTAAATTGTTTTTTAGAAATAAATTCAACATTTTTTCTGAGATGGAGAACTATATAGTTCTATCTTTGACTTTCAATCGTATTCCAAAAACGGGGTCTACCCACGCATATATTTAATTATAAATTAAAACACTAAGGAAAATAAATGCTTTAAAATAATACAGTATAATAATAAGAGAGATATTGCTAAATGCCAAGTTACTTCTCTTAAATAGTAAAGGAACTTTCAGATAATTATTTATTTGTTGAAACTTTAAGGGTAAGTGAAGAAAAATCTTCTGAATTGCTACTACTTAAAAGCACTTTAAAAAATTCCGTAATTTAGTTTGCCTTCCGAATTGCTGAAAGGGAAATTGAATATTTCCTATGGCAGGAAGTTTAACGGAAATATTTCTAAAATTATATCAAGTGTACTACCTTTCAATATACACTAAGCCCATTATATACACTTCCAGTCGACCGGTTTCCTCCGTAATGGGAACTCTTCAAGAACTCTCCAAAATTTTCTGCGTATAAGATTGCAATCTGGGTTTAACTGTTTTGATTCTCTGACTCTAACCACTAAGCCACTCTAGTGCCCACTAGACACTACATTTACTAAATTTTTTTGGTTAGCCTTTCTTTCAGTTAGAGCCAATTATGCCATCTATTTAGACCTTTATTTCCAACTAGCAACCGCCCCCCCACCCCAATCTTTTATTTTAGAGCAAACACCGTGCTACCTAGAGATGCGAAATCTAATTGAACAATTATATAACTAAATTATAAGTTGTTGCACGGACGGTGATTAAATCTATTTAAATCAAGTTTGCGAGTTTGATATAGACATCGACCCCACTTTATATTCATTTGTCGGTATAGTTTTGAACTGACAAATTAGATTGGTGTTTAGTAATAGCAATATTTCTTGCCTTTATAAAAGTATTGGCAAAATATTCCGTAGTAAGTAAAATTGGATTTGCGCGTATCGTTAGCAGAAATAAAAATAATGCATGAAAGCTTGCTGACTTACGAGATTATACAAAACAGCGATTAGCCTAACGAACTACATAGACCACGAATATATATATATATATATATATATATACATATATATATATATATATATATATATATATATATATATATTCAGTTGAGTATAATGTGGTAGCACATAGAAAAGCTGTTAAAACAAATATATAATTTATATATTCCAGTAATCTGAAACGTCAAGTAAAATGATAGCATGTGAACTAGTTATGATTGGTGATAAATTTATCAACAATCAGTCTGTGTAAATGTAATCATTCTTTTAAATACAGTTTGTTGCGGAGAACTAATAAATATGCAATTATGTATTAGGCGTTGCAAACCTGGTAACAAATTAGTTCGGTTGTGACCAGAAGGATAAATCAAAAACAACATTAACGGAAAGTATAATCTTATGCACATTCGTTTCGTGATTGCTGCATATATATTAGTTCTCCACAAAAAAACAGTATTTACCTGTTATATATTGAATTCAATGATGTCATGCTTACCGCGAAAAAGTGGTAACTGATATAGATCAAAGCTAGAATGTATGGATTTACTGGAGTAACAGGTGTTCAGAAATATTTGTAATTCTCAATTTCGGTGAACTATTGCATATATTGATATCCATCATGTTGGTACCATGTACCGACTCAACAACCGTAGTAGTAGTACCATGTACCTTTTCGGTACTATAATGTTGGTATCGGTTACTAACACAATAGTCATAGTGTTAGTATCCTTTACAGACTCAGTATATATATTATATACAGTGAGGTAGCGTTGAAATCGCATTGTCGAGACTATACGATTTTAGCTACTCTACTGCAGGTTTCCACATTCGTCTAGGAGATTGTACCGTCCTTTTATCCCATATTCCTAATCTAAATATATAATGGTTAATGGGCGTAATACCGGCTCCTTCTGATGAGTCGCCAGTAAGGACGAAACGAGTGTGCATGAGATTATACTTTCCGTTCATGCTGGCTTTGGTTTATCCTTCGTGTCACAACTGAATTAATCATTCTCTTGTCAATATTACGCGTATGTATGGCAAATGAAATTTTTGTGCTCTGAAACCTTATCAACGCTAGTATGTTTTAGATGTTGCGAACCTAGTAACAAATTAGTTCAGTTGTGACCAGAAGGATAAACCAAAGACAGCATGAACGAAAAGTATAATAAATGTGCACGCTACATACTTGCATATATATTTGTTCTCCGCAACAAACAGTATTTAACTTCTCAGCGCTAGTTTCCCGGAACGTTTACCTTCCCTATGTTGCCAGGATTCCTCTGATGTTATACGGATTGCTTATTCAAAATATTTTCATTTGCATTTTGCTGGTCAACTGCTTTAGCACTCGCACCTGATACCCTGATTATTCGTCGTGATGGGACCTAACTTGTGCTACAACAAGTCAGGAGTAGTTTTACTGTTTCCATGATAAAGATATCCGGTTTTCTATTTCCATACATTATCAGTCCTATTTTCTTCAAGCTATTATGTCGACAATGTGAAGCACTGTTTCTCGGTGGAATTATTTGCTTGTTGATAATATTTTCTACTGAATATGTATTTCGCTGGGTGGTTCTCCTCCCGTTCTCTCGCTGTCCCTCTCTCTTTCCCTTTCTTTCTCGCGATATATATATATATATATAATACTGATAATAATTCACATTGTACATAAATTGAAAGGCAAACTTCCAGCAATGGGACAGTAAACCCCCGTTTTATATCGTTTAGCAATTTCTGCTCAATTCGCTACCTAAATTTAACTGACCGGCTACAAAATAAGCGAATACAAGCATATATTTGACCACACATAGCCAACAAATTTGGAACGTTTATATACGCATTTTTTACAAAAATCAAACTTCAAACCAGGCATATTTCCAGGTTTTCTTCAAAGCCAGAAACGAAAAAGCATTGACGATAATGGAAGTTGACTATTGTAGCGTTCTTAATTCGCATTGATTGAGTGTCAAGTGGTGTTTATTTATTGGTTTATTTACAGTTTCCTTATTGTTATTGCACAGTAATTGCATTTTATCAGACTTCATCCACTTGCTTTTCAGAATTGATTATATAAGTTGCAAGATATTGCACTCAAGTTGAGTTCTAGTTAAAACAATATGCCCTTTGTTAACTACGTTGAATAGTCCTGATTTATACTAATTTAATGCATCAAGACAAGATTAAATTTCTCAATTTAAATTATAAATACACACTGTTCTACAGAAAATAAAAATTTATCATGCAATTGTGTCTGCGCTTTTAATTTTGTGCACAATGTTAAAACACGCAATGTCAAGTACGTAAACGAAGCATTTTAACGTTAAAAATCTCTTTACAAACTTTCCCGTTAACCTATTTAGCAAATTCATTTAAAAATGGTTTAATAATAACTGCAATTTATTTCCTTTTGCCTCAACTTTTCTTAAACTATATCCGAACATGTAAGCTAAGATTATTCTATACAAGTTCAATTATTAATGTTTCATCGAGGTGCAAAACAATAAAAATAGGCGTTCCGTTAATGAGTCTACAAGCTAATGTAAAGATTCTCTTTCAGAAAACGAAAGAGTTACAATCGATAATTAAAAACACTGCAACGGATATCTGAGGTACATCGAAGACGTCTTTAATATCACTAAGGAGGAAGTAAAAATGAATAACATGACTAAGGTTTTTAATAGAAAGGAGCGTAACGTAGAGGGCAATTTTCGAGCGAGAAAATTTTTAGTCTAAAGCACTGCCATTCAATGACGTATTGATTTAGAGATTGGAAGAAGGTAGATTAAAAAGTAAAATAATCTGAGGGAACAAATAAATGGACAGTAAATCCACTGCATAATTGCGTTTAGTGCTTAGAGGTAACTTGTCATTAGGAGCTGGTATTACACGCTATGACCACTATACATTTGGTCAATGAATGTGTGACAATTTGACGCTAAAATCTCCTAAATACAAGCAGTAGCGGATTTATCAACATATAAGGTATTCGACAATGTGACTTCAAGACCAACTTATATATATATATATATATATATATATATATATATATATATATATATATATATTTGCCGAGTCTGTAACAGGTACCAAAACTACAGCTCAACAAAATTTATTTGAGAAGATCCACAAATTCTGACTGTGATAGATATTAGTAATCAAATTAAGCGATAATAATGTCAACATTCAGTTCAATATATAATAGTTATATATTTTTTGTTACATAGTGCTAAAATATTTGCCATTGTGTTTTAGGCGTTGCGCGCCTAGTAACAAATTAGTTCAAATAGGACCAGAAGGATAAACAAAAGTTAGCATGAACTGAAGATAGAATCTCATGTGCACATTCCTTTCGTGCTTTGTGCCGATTTATCAGTAGTAGTCGGTATTACGCCCTATACTCACTAAATATTTTGTTAATTTATGTGAGACCATTTTACGGTACAATATGCTGTACGCATGTTTATACATTCAGTAACGGAGTTAAATTCAATTAAATGTGTGAACTTTTTTTCCGAAATAAATAAATTTATTATCTAGATTTGCGATCATATTGATGAGCCAGTAAGCACCAAATGCATGTGTACATAAGAATATAGCATTCGATTCCGGTCATATTGGATTATCTCTCTGGTTTTATATGAATAATTTTTTTATCAGGTGCGTAACGCCAAATACACAATTGAAAATATATTAGTTCCAAACATCAAACAATATACAAGTAATTTCCTTATCACAACGCTGTGCTAATTTTCCAAAATATAAATTTGATGCACAATTTAATTAATAGGCAAACGCAAATCCTACCTGATGAATTTCCAAGCCAAGATTTGGCAGTGCTAAAAATAATTTTATTCGCGATCGGATGCACAAAAGTTTCGTTGAAGCAAGCATGAAGTGTAGATAAGAAGAAAAAGAAGTTGGGCTTCTTGCTACTAACGGTTTTCAGATTTTAATTTTCGCTTTATTAGGATTGCACCTTTCAAAATATTTAATTGACAAATTAAAAAATAGTAACTACTCGGTTGCATTGTGCCAAACTATTTGGGGTTTTCCATTCTAGGCATACATGTAAAGGATAAGTTGACCACAATATGACTGCTCAATATTGCCTAATCATACAAATAAAATAAATTTTTAATGTGCTATTGAGTTAAAACTTACCGATTACTAAAGAAGTGAATTTAAGTGCATATACAACTAGACGTAAACGGTTAATAAAATACATTTTCATCAATAGTCGAACGTGTTGTCAAGAAAATTTCTAATCGAAACTCGACGGATTTCCATGTCATTGTGAAGCACGAAATGAAATAAGCACGCGCATTGCAAAAGCAGCTAGTTGTAATAACCAAGTAACTGGCTTCTTTGTTAAATGTTGCATTGTGTGCCTGTGTGTGTGTGTGTGCACGTGCGTTTTCGTCTGTCACTATTTTGAGCATTATCTATAACAAAGTCAACTTCGATACACAATGTAATATTTTATTTTTTAAATTGGTTCAATTTACCTGTCTGTATCCTAGTTAACTTATTAATGCAATATGCATATAAATTGTCAGTATAAACTAACAATTCCATCAGATAGCAAAGACAATTCATCTAGTAGACCGGTTTCGCACTTATTCGGAACTTTTCACCTAGTATGAAATTTACTTAGGTTGACTCGAATATATATATATATATATATATATATATATATATATATATATATATATATATATATATATATATATGTATATGTCTGTGTGTGTAAAATTTACCTTTCAATATGAATTGCAAAACACTTACATGTAATTGTTCAACGTATAAATTAAAAATCTATTTCATTTAAAATTAGAAGGTAATTTTAAAGAATTGTTTGTTACTTTATTTCAATCATCTTTATTTTTTAACAGGAACTAATTATTAACTTTTTTAAATCAATGTTGCAATATTGATATGAACACAAATCTCATATATTATATTTGCCAGTATGGGCTAAGCATTTTATAGTATAAAAAGGCAAAAAATCTAGTTGACCGGTTTCGTCCTTATTGGGAACAGTGCTAGTTAAGTTCGGAGATTGCAGCATACTGGTCCCAAATCTATGCAAGACTGCTTTGGAATCTGTGACTCCTAGGTTCAAGCATTGTCTGCGACATGTTCTGGACAGTACTTAAAGGGTTTCCATTAAGGAAGAAGGCAATCCACTGGCTAAACTGTAGTTCCTACACAATCAAATCCATAATTTATAATGACAAATATAACATATAATGGGATTTGTGTTTATTACAAGGTCACAGCCGTGACTCAAATAGTTATTCTCGCTTCCCACGCAAATAAGGATCGTTTAATATTAAAGTGAATATGTCGTTGCTGATAGTAGAATTATATCAACAATAGGTAATCTGTGGATATTGCGAAATATAAATTGTTATTATGTACAATTTAAAAAAATCAGTAATGCAAACCACATACCTTTTCGCAATTTACATTAAGTCTAATATATAGAAGGAAGTTTTAATGTCATCCTTCTGTTGTATTACATGACTACCATGATAAATCCTCCTTCGTCATTGAGCATAATTACTACATTTACCTTTGTTTATTTCGTCTTTATAGACTAAACTTATCATATGATATAATATGTATTTCATTGATTTGATCTGCTATCAAAACTATGGTCAGTTTCCGGGAAAAAATAACCAAATCCTGTCACAAACTTAATTCAATATATTTAAATCTATATGTATTGGTTTATTTAATATTATTATTTCTATTAATAATAAAAATAAAAATAATAATAAAATTATTAGAAGTAGTAGTAGTAGTAGTAGTAGAGGAAGCAGAAATACTAGTACCAGTAGCAATAGTACTATTATATTGTGCACCAAAGGCCTACAGTTTCGAAAAATCTGTAAATAATCAAATAAAATTATAAAAATGAAATTTTTGGGTGTTTATGTGTGTGCGTGCAAAATTAATTATCACGTTAATCACTGCGTATCTAAGCCATTTTAGACTAAATTTCATCTGTTATAGCAGATTCGAGTTTGTTTCGCTAAATCAGGCACAAATACTTAACTTCATTCGTCCTTTGTTCTCGATTTCTCTTTTTAAATGGTACTTGAACACTACAAGAACAGTAAGCCATAACGTATTGACACATTATTGATAAAATTCCATTCAAAATACGCATCTTACCATATCTTTGTAGCATTCACGACCACGTTCAAAAAGCTGCAGACAGCGTTTCATACGATTTTCAAATGGTGTAATAGGCATTATTCATTGCTTTAATATAGGTTAGCTATTATTCATGCTCCAATAATTATTTTAATGCATGTTTTTATTCTATGTCTCTTGTGAACGTGCATGCTTTTAATTGTTTTTTCTTGTTTATGCCGTCTGTAGAAATTATCTAGTTCAATACAAGTTTTCGAGAAACGTACTAGTCGCGTAGCATGATTGGTTTCGAATAACTATGTTAGAGATTCTCTCAGATCTGCTACGCCAGACCTGCTTTCCTAAAATGCATGTTCATATAATTTTTAAACAAGAATTGTGTTCCAGGTAAACCTAATGTCTTTTCTTCATACACAAAATATGAATTATTTCTTTAGATAAAAAATTTAGTTAATAGCTAAATAATAGACACGTGGCATCAATTTATTTAAGTATGGAAAAATTCATTTGTTCAATACCCAAAACCAAAAGGAATGAAGGTGTTCGACAGAATAATGTTTTAATAAACAGTAAGCACCAAGTCAGTAAATTAGTCTATTTAAAATTTACAGCTGAACTTTAAGCCGGCCAAATAATATGCCTATACTTCTTCTAAGGTTAGCTCCTAAGGGATTTGGTATGTTAAGTTTTTGTTCAATTTCTTCTATGTCTATTTCTGACTTATTCATTCATCCAGTTTTATTGAAGTGCGAGTCATCAATCGAAGCAGAAATATAAAAAGGAAAATTCATATTGCGTTATCTTGTTCAAGAAATTACTAATCTCAGTTTCATTATCATTATTAAATTTCTGTTTTAATGTTCATCTACAGTTTTTAACGCATAATTAAACCATTCATCAGAGAGAAGTGCTAAATTGATTTCTAGAAATGTGCAGGTATAGTTTAAAATGTGCAATTGACTAAACAGTGTAGGAACACGTTTTCCAAAAAGAAGATAGAATGTTCAAGTATGTATTAGGTGTTGCGAACCTAGTAGATAGAATGTTGTTACATGTGTTATTAATTCCATGCATTACGTAAATGGGCAAAATTCTGTTTTGGGGTTAAATGGCGTTTCGAATAAAATCAATTAAACTTCAAAATGTTTGCAGACAGAAAACAATGATCAGCAGGGTCCTCAAGAATGAGAGGAACATATCAGGAAGGAGACAGAATAAAGAACATGTCAGATAACCAAAAACGTACTTTATAATGTTTAAGTAATATAAACATATTTTCGACAAGAACAGTTTAATTAGCATTAGGCATTGCGAGCCTAGTAGCAAATTAGTTAAAATAAGACCGGAAGGATGTACCAAAGTCAATATGAACAAAAAGGCTATTCTTATTTGAGTAGTGTGCGGCAGGGTGGCTCAATGCTTAGAGCACCAAATTCCGAAGCAGACGTGCCCAGGTTCAAGCCCTTGTCCGCGGCAAATTCTGGCCAGTACGGGATGAGTTCCCAATAAGGATGAAACCTCTCCATTGGATAAATTTCCTTTTCTACACTATAAAATTCTTAGTTTATACTGAAAGTATGTAATAAATGCTTCAGGTGTTCATATCAATTTCGCAACCTTGATTATAGTAAATAAGTATAAAAACATTATTGGTGTTAACTTCATATAAAGTCTTCAACAATGCGATTTCAAAGCCAATTCACCCTATATAATATACATAACAAGCTTGTAAAGGCAATACAATTTAACAAAAATTGATTGCGCGGGTGGTGGTAACAATTATTTAAATCAAATTTGCGAGCTTGAAGTAAACACCAATCCCATTGTGTTTAACCAGTCGTCGAACAACATAACAAAACTACCGCCAGCTGCAACGCACTGACGCGTTTCGACCTTCCATGATCATCAATCAGAGTACGACGGCAAACTGACTATCGAGGATCAAACCGCATTGAATATATATGGAAATCAAATTTAGATATGCGGCTCTCACCGTCCTATTATTCCACATTCTTTGACCAAATATATAGTGGTTAAAGGGCGTAATACCGGCTCCTACTGATGAGTCGCCAGTAAGCACGAAACGAAGTGCATGAGATTATACTTTCCGTTCATGCTGCCTTTGGTTTATCCTTCTGGTCACAACTGAACTAATTTGTTACTAGGTTCGCAAAACCTAATACATACTTGCATATATATTAGTTCTTCGCAACAAACAGTATTTAACTGTAATATATTGAATTCAATGATGTCATGCTTACCGCGAAATGTGATAACTGATATCGATCAAGGCCAGAGTGTATGGTTTAACTGGAGTAACAGGTGTTCGGAAATTGTTGTAATTCTCAATTTGGGTGAACTTTAGCATAAATTTATATCCATCAGGTTGGTAACATGTACCGACTCGGAAACCATAGTGTTAGTATCCGGTACTCATCGATTTCAAAAAAGGTATCAGTTACTAACACAATAGCCATAGTGTTAGTATCCTTTACAGACTCTGTATATATACTATATAGTGTGAGTTAGCATTTAAGTCGCATTGTCGTTGACTTTAGATGATGTTAGCTTCACTATTACAGGTTTACACATTCGTCTAGAAGATTGTACCGTCCTATTATTCCACATTCTTCTACCAAATATATAGTGGTTAAAGGGCGTAATACCGGCCCTACTGATGAGTCGCCAGTAAGCACGAAACGAATGTGCATGAGATTATACTTTCCGTTCATGCTGCCTTTGGTTTATCTTTCTGGTCACAACTGAACTAATTTGTTACTAGGTTCGCAAAACCCAATACATACTTGCATATATATTAGTTCTTCGCAACAAACAGTATTTAACTGTAATATATTGAATTGAATGATATCATGCTTACCGCGAAATGTGATAACTGATATCGATCAAGGCCAGGGTGTATGGATTTACTGGAGTAATAGGTGTTCAGAAATTGTTGTAATTCTCAATTTGGGTGAACTTTAGCATAAATTTATATCCATCAGGTTTGTATAATGTACCGACTCGGAAACCATAGTGTTAGTATCCGGTACTCATCGATTTCAAAAAAGGTATCAGTTACTAACACAATAGCCATAGTGTTAGTATTCTTTACAGACTCGGTATATATATTATATAGTGTGAGTTAGCATTGAAGTCGCATTGTCGTTGACTTTAGATGATGCTAGCTTCACTATTACAGGTTTACACATTCGTCTAGGAGATTGTACCGTCCTATTATTCCACATTCTTCAACCAGATATATAGTGGTTAAAGGCGTAATACGGGCTCCTACTGATGAGTCGCCAGTAAGCACGAAACGAATGTGCATGAGATTATACTTTCCGTTCATGCTGCCTTTGGTTTATCCTTCTGGTCACAACTGAACTAATTTGTTACTAGGTTCGCAAAACCTAATACATACTTGCATAGATATTAGTTCTTCGCAATAAACAGTATTTAAATGCACATGAAGCATTTTCTGACCTTATATTTTGGGGCAAGCGCAGAATTCTGGATACACTTCGCTGTTTCGATAACCATTTTCGCATTTGTTTCAGTATTGTCCATAGCTATCTCCACTTCGATAGACATGTAAACCAATTACTACGCCACATTTGTTTAGATCAATGTATATTAGGTGTCAGAATTCACTAATGACGAAGCCAATACACGACCAGATTAGTTCAATCTTACATACCTATCGCATTCGGGTGTCGAACGTCGATATTGTTGCCAGGGGCACTGTCTTAGAAGGCTATGCGCACATCGTTCTGTCAGGTGACCGAAAATATACAACAATGGATAGAAATGAAGAATTATAGCGTTGGCCGGACTCAATTCTACTTCATAGTGTTCTACCGCATGCATCACACTATACCATCACCAAGCAAAAGCAGAAAAATGAAGAACATCTGCGGCTGTCTGGGGGCATACTGGACTAAGTAGAATGGCCTCGATAATTACTGTCTAGAAGACCAACGCTAGGCGTAACCAATTGTGTAACAAGCCCATATTCCAGGTTATGTGTGTATCCTTGAAAGCATACATGAAACATTTTGTATTGACGCGCTGTAGGATAAACCTTTGCAAGTTTAACTGTTATTGGAAAAGCTGCGGTGGAACAAAAGGTGTGATAATAGAGTTATTGGCTTCTTCTTCTTATAAAGTGTTGTTCTGAATTCGAACATGCCAAAGCTACTAAAAATAGATTGAAGCCAGTACAGTAATAAATCACGATCCAAATTGCTCATTTATCCCTGAGCCCACAACTAGTATATGTCTGATTGCACTAATTTTATGAACTTCATGATAGTCGATAAACATGTATAATCGTGACTGCACAAAAATTGTTTACCATATTTTCCGTATAAATGCCATTTACGCTAGATTATTAAGAGTCAGAGCCGTAATTCTAGCCATATGTACATTTTCCGTTTTAATCGCGTCAGAACGTTTGACTGGCAGGAGCTCTTCAATTACGCAACAGGAGAAAACTATAAAATTGTTGTTCAATGCTACTCCGTAAATTTTTTTACACAAATTATTCTCATCCTTACTCACATAAGAAATGGTTACCTAAGTGAAGCATTAATTAACGACCAAATTTTTGCTTCATGCTTGCTTTCTACCTGAAAGATAATTATTAATTCTTCTGAGCAGAAATGCCACGAAAATCGATACGAGATGAAGTGGGCGTACAAATTCTTTCCTACAATCGATGTGCGCTAATGGATAAGGTGAATAGAAGATAGGTATGCAAAAATGCATATACATTTTTTAATGGACTGATCGCAGCAAATCGTGCACTCGCACCTTCTAAAGGTCACTATTCATCCAACCAGTACCAACCATAAGCGTAGGCGTATATTTAAGTCTACTGTCATACAAAACTATCAATCGATGAAAGCGCTATTCTGAAGTATGTTTGAAAACCAAACCAAAATATCAATGAAATGCAATTGATAAAGTCACATAAACTAGACTTCCTTACGTAGATTTGAATGAATCGAACCATTTAAATAGTTATATGCCTTAGATTATCACAATTTGCGAAATTATACAAAACAGGGTGATTTTAGAAGTTGACTAAACAAGCAAGTATGAAAAAATTAATAACTTAGCTCAACTCTCCAGAAACGATGTTATTTAATGGGTAAAATTCATTTAAGGCAGAGTCTGATACCAAGCTATTTAGAAACGTAATATCAACATGAATAACTAATGTAATACTGCTTTTCTATACTTTCTATTAGGATAATAGCCAAAATCTTCATGTTCCGTTGTACGTCTGGCAAGGTAAGTCAGTGGTCAGAGTCACAAACTCTGCAGCACTTGTGCCCAGGATCGAGCTCTGTCAGTGGCAATTTCTGGACAGTACATGAGGAGTTCTCCATATGGACGAAAACCGTCTACTAGATCTATTGCTGGTTTTACATTATGCACTGCCAAAGCTATACTAAACAACGTTCGATTTAACCAATTGTTTTCACCACACGCGCCAAAATTGATTGTTTAATCATCTAATTAACTTAACAGACATTGTACTTTGTTTTAGTAAATATATCTATGTGAGTTAAATGTGTATCATAAATTGTTAAAAGAACTTTATTTCACAAAATGTCAAAGAACATGTGTGTTTTAAACCAAAGTAAATATATCTCATTCTTTTCATTCTAACAATTCGAATTTTAATAAATAGTACCCATTAAATGAACATTGGTTGCGCAGGCGCTGATAGCATTTACTATAATCAAGGTTGCGAACGTAATGAGTTCCCAGTAAGGACGAAACCCGTCCCCTGGATGAATTGTCTGTTCAACACTACACAGTTCTGAGTTTATACTGAAAAATTTATGTAATTATTGGGTCAAGTGTTTATAGCGCCCATTAGTTTGTTTTGTGTTTCAGTAATAAATCGAATATTTAATCTTGGTTTACGTTTCGAAATTGGCCATTATAGGTGTAATTTAGCAATTTTATTTGAAATACGGAACGAACTACGATGTTATGCCATCGTAGAATGCTCAAAGTCTAAAATAGGATATTCTTCTCGAAGTAAATAGCAAACGATACGTTTATGTTGTGCCTCAAAACTGAAACTATTGAATTTCATTTAGTTGCAATGTCGCGTTTTTTTTAAATTCAGGTAAAATTGAAGCGCAGCAGAGGGAAATAAATTGAAACATGCGTCCAATTTTCTGCACTAACTGAATAGTTTTCCAAAGAAAATCGGTCTTAAAGCTGAAAACCCCAAGCAAATCTATGGTTACTTCATCATATTTTATTTAAAAATACATATGATAACATACACACATGGAAAGTTAGACAGGTGGCTAATTATACGAAAAGAATAATGTAAGCCATTTATTAGTTTTTGTTTTTAATAACAGGTAGCCTAATAAATAGGCCACGGTAATACAATTAACCAAACATTTATTGCGCGGGTGGTGTTTTTGACTGAAAATGTCGGCTGCATAATTACAATACAGTCACTATCATAAATGCTTTTGAAGCTTTTGCCACATGTATATGGATAAAGCAAATAAACAATCATTGATTGCGCGGGTGGTGGTAAAAATTCTTTAAGTCAAGTTTGCGAGTTTGAAGTTAACTACTCGTCGAACAACTGAGCAAAAGTACCGTCAATGGTAGAAGGCATCTGCGTAAAGGTTTAAATCAAAGCCATATCAATTAGTTGTTGACTGTTTAAAATTTGACGCAACCTTAATTTCATCCACTATTGTCGATTGCTAAACTTTACCGATTTGACTGAAAACCTGAACTTCACAATCGATTTTGTATCGAACACTACTGAAACAACTCATCTTTCCAGTTAAGGCATTCTGCAGGATCGAATTTAACGGCCAGTAACAGGACTCGGCAACCATAGTGTTGTTACCATGTACGTTTTCCGTACCATAATGTGGTTATCGTGTACTGGCACAATAACCATAGTTTTGGTAACCTTTACAGACATTGTATATATATTGTGTATAGTAAGCTGGCTTTGAAGTCGTATTGTCGAAGAATTTCTATCAAGTTAGCTTCACTAATTCAGGATTTTACCACCCGATTTTCCCAAATTCCTCACTCAAATATACAGTGTGTAAAGGACGTAATATCGGCTCCTACTGATGAGTCGCCAGTAAGCACGAAATGAATGTGCACAGGAGATTATACTTTCAGTTCATGCTGGCTTTGGTTTATCCTTCGGGTCATAATTGAACTAATCTGTTACTAGGTGTACAACACCTTATACAGAATTGCAGTAAGTGGATTTTCGGTCAAGTTAAAATTCTTTAACGAAAGTATCACATGTAAAACGGCTACATTCAGTCAATTTGCTTCTTAAATTAACTTACTGACTTTTATATTTTTCGCAGTTTCGCTACGTATAGCTCAAATTGCACAAAATTAATTTACTCTTGCATTTGTCTACAGAAAACAATCGATGATTTGTGTTCGCTTAACTATCTGCATCTTTATAATCATCTTTTGCGCCATAGTTTAAAGAAAATTTTGAAAACTACCCGTTGCGGTGGCATATACCAATGATCTTATTTCCAAATGCAAGTCAAGTATATTTTGCTTTCATGGGCTCAGTGTCTGGTGTCAACTCTTTAACGTGGTAGGTAAGAAAACAAAAAAAATAATACTAAAAAGCTCAAATAGGAAATATCACTCGAAGACTCAATAACCGCACAATCATTCAGAGTTCAGAAGATGCCATCAGTCAATACAAATGTACCGTCCGATTATTCCACATTCCTCGACCAAATATGTAGTGGTTAAAGGGCGTAATACCAGCTAATACTGATGAGTCGCCAGTAAGCACGAAACGAATGTGCATGAGATTATACTTTCCGTTCATGCTGCCTTTGGTTTATCCTTCTGGTCACAACTGAACTAATTTGTTACTAGGTTCGCAAAACCTAATACATACTTGCATATATATTAGCTCTTCGCAACAAATAGTATTTAACTATAATACAAATGAACATTTGGTGTAAACTAATCTGAAAGTGAAAGATTAACTTAGTACAAATGCGCGCAGAAACGGCTAAGTTATCTGCTCACGGTGTGTAGTAGCTATGTAGTAAGGAAGTCTATAAACATCTCTTGTTATAAGTATATTTCTGGTCATGCGCCGTGAGCCTTCACTGAAATTGAAAGAAATATTTTCCCAAAACAACAAACACAATAAAGCAATTTGAGCTGTCTATTTCATTCAATAATTAACAGACCATAAGGACTCTCCAACATGAAGTATTAAATATATGACCATTTATACACACTATATATATATATATATATATATATATATATATATATTTGTGGTTGTCACAGAAGGAATACACCAACTAGTTATTTCGTCATCCAAGTGCTTGTTCACATGTCGCAAATTGAGCAAGGCGTATAGTTCCCTGTTAAATCTATGTGCACGCTACTGATCTAAATCAATTTTTCACGTGATGAAAGAGTGTTGTACAGCTTTCGTCCGTATTTCTTGTCTGTTTAGTCGATATTTCAACGTGATATTAGTGTTTCAAAATTATCACACTCAGCAAAGTTCGAATTCCATCAGTGCATTTGATATGAAGGCAATACAGGAGAAATAACAAAAATGAGACAAAAAATAACAAATTCACAATAGCAATTTCGGTAAAAGAGCAATTAGAAATAAATATTGAACTTGAAGAATTAAACTTGCGCAGTAAAAATCTTCTGAACAAATAATGGCGAGCACAAAAATCGCAATAAACAAAGTTATTATAATGAAAGACTAAATAAATTAGAGATAAATGACAATTTTATTTTTTTAGCTTTTAAAAGGAAGGTTTGATGATCATTATTCAATCGCTAGTGAGAATTCGTTGTCGCTTTTTATGCAAAATATCTTTGTTTTCTAACATTGTATTGAGTCTCATTCAAAATTATTTCAAGGACAAAATTTCTACTTATCTTAAATGCATAATAGCATCTCTAGGTTTAATTTTGATCATTAATTTTTGCTAAGCTGGTTAATATTTGAAGTAGGCTGCTAAAATACATTACATTAGTTACTATATAACTGAAAATTGTGTGTGGTGTAGTGTGCGGCATGGTGGCTCAGTGGTTAGAGCACGAGATTCCGAAGCAGATGTGCCCAAGTTCCAGCCCTGCCCGCGGCAATTTTTGGCCAGTAAATGATGAGTTCTCAATAAGGACTGGATGAAATACTTTTTCTACACTTTGCAATTCTTAGATTATACTAACAAATATATGTACTTAATGGGTCATGTGCTTATATCAAGACCACAACCTTGATTAAAATAATTTTTATCACCGCCCGCGAAACCAGTGTTTGCAGACGTGACCAAGTTCAAGCCCTGTACGCTGCAATTTCTGGCCAGTAAATGATGAGTTCCCAATAAGGACGAAACCGGTCTACTGGATGAATTTCTTTTTCTACACTTGACTATTCTTAGATTATGCTGACATACGTAAGTAAGTAATGGGTCAGGCGCTTATATTAAAACGATAAACTTGATTAAAATAATTGTTATCACCGCCCCTGCAACCAATGTTCGTTTAGTTGCTAAGATACCTGTTCGTTTAAAATCATGTAAATATATCGTATTTATGTGCGAACTTTCTGACTATTCTGCCTAAGTTATAATCTGTAATAACCACAGCCCAGCGGTCAGCACTCAGATTAGCCGGGCAACCGTGTTTTATTTTGTTATATAACTATAGGACACAACTTTTATGGTTTTACCAGAACCTCTTGTGTAAGCCCATTCTTAAAAGATAATGTCTTTAAATCCGTTCAAGACCTCTGCTGTTTTCTGGGACTTTTATTCTAATATTTCTTATTGCTGAAGACTTGAGGATAAATGTTTTCAATAAATACATATGCTTGAGCTTAAAGATGAAAACTCATGGGTGATAATCTAACTTGTATACATCTCGTTCTAGAATCTTACAATTTCTCACTCATTTCTGCTATAAAATGCTATGAAATTGACCAAACACAATTGCCTTGACGAATGCACAGTACTATTGCATTTGAAATTTCGTTTTATTACGCTTGTATACGATAGCTAAGACGGCTTGATTTTGGTCATAAAACAAATGTTACGATAGGCAGCAAATAGCAGAGGAAAATTAAAAGATATGCTATAAGAAATCGTTGTTGGTCGGATCCCTTTTGATGTTGGAACTTTCAGCGCTACAAACAGATATGACGCCTTTTTCTACAGTTAGAGTGAGGCGAATGAGTTGTCAGTTATAAGGGAGAGCCGTATATCTGTATTCCCACAGCTTATAAATATGAATGGCAGTTTTCTCCTCGTATGTCAATTCAACATTATGGAATGTAGAATCGCGTCAGTTAATGAGACTGACGGTAGCTTTGGTATGTTGTGCGACTGTTTGATACAATTTCATGGTTGTTTAATTCAACCTCTAAAACTTGCTTTAAATAATCGTTATCACCACCCGAGCAATCAATGATTGTTTAATTGTATAACATATGTTAGAAGAAATTCATAATTTTTTTCCCGTGAATTCTAGTCACAGTTCAATTTATGGCAACGATACTATGTTAAATAATAACTTCCGATTATAATCAGAAAACGCGCAAACTTTAAAAACAGACTGTTCCAGAGTGTTCAGTTCCATTATATGGTGTACGTTAATGAATACTTTTATTCCAATATAATTGGTGTTTTCGGCGTTTTGACAAAATTATTCAAAAAATAACCTTTATTTTGCTATTAATGTATAAAATATTTGTGATTTTTCATAAATTGTAACTAGTTACTATCCAACAAAGCTGCAAAATTGTGTCCATCATAAAATCCAGATGATGTAGTCTCAATGACTGCCCGCTCATAAAACTATTCTCAACTTAATGGGTGTTACTGTCGCATTTTCTCTAAATTATACGTTGAATAAGCTGAAACTGTAAAGGGTAAGTTTACTCCAATTGAGCAATAAAACTGCATCAATATTACCTTGACAGATATTTATTGTGTGCTCAGGCTACACGTTGAGCAATTAGTTTGATAATCCATTTTCCAACTCACTGATTTATAATCAGCTTCGTTAAGCATTGTATAAACCATTTCATTTAAAACATATGATGGAAATTAAACATGGCATACGAAAGATAAAATTAATTACCTACTAAATATTGTAATATGTCCTACGTAAA
>JAQBSW010005455.1:0-57318 GCA_029291075.1 Eudiplozoon nipponicum | reverse complement strand
TATATATATATATATATATATACCCAAAAAAATTCACAGATGGCCACGATCACGGTAGATAAAACGCAATTCTTGTATATGTATACCCAACAATATTCCCAGAAGACCACGACTTTAGAGAGAAAATGTATACCCAACAAAATTCCCAGAAGATCACGATCAGAGTAAAGAAGACGTAAACGCAAATGTTCATCTATTTTTATCCCAAATAGATGAAAAAGGAAGTCAATTTTATTTATACCAAAAAAATCAGAACAATAATCAATATCCTGGCGTGGTCGCCAATTTTGTAAACGCCCCGGCTTCAAGTAAATGCCGTACGACGTTACAAACTCGGTTAAGGTGCTCTGAATAGAGATTAGTTACTGATATGGGGGCCCTTAAGAGGGCCGGGTAATGCGTTCTCTTGAAGTCTTCAGCGTTGAAGATGTCCTAGAGCCTTGGGTGGACTCTGGTTGATTTGTTGCTCCCGTGGTTGAGCTGTGATCGCGTTGTGGATGGTGTCCTGCAGGTCCTGCACTCAATTGGCTCGTCTCTCCGGTATCCCGCAACAAGATGAGTAGGTATTGACAGCCGACAGAGCGCACACGTATTGACAACCGACAGAACGCACACACGTGAAGCAGGTAGAAGGCAAATGCCACAACTGACTTGCATGGTAAATTACCGTGCTTAAATAGCATGCAATATGTGTACTTGCATACTATTGGTTAAACGTGGTTAGACGTGGTTAAACGGCAATTTGCTTTTTTCTCATTGGTGCAACGTAAATAAATTTGAATTTAATTTACGCAATATGTCGGCGATTGATTTGTGTCTTTACAATACATTTGATGATTGTTAGAGTTTTAGTAGCACTATTTAAAATGTATCATTCTTGCCGAAGATTATTTTTTAATTAAACATATAAAACATATTTACACTTTTCTGTAATAAAGTTTTATTTTTACAAAAACAATTTTTTTGGTAAAGTAAAGCTTCTGTTAAACAGAGAGTAAAATTTGTAGTGAGTTTTAACTGGTAAAGTTCACAATAGAGTACTAACACGTGTCTAATTTAAATTCCTTTGGTAATTTTGGATGAAAAGTTGTGTTCATTTTTTATTTAATATAAGCGAAGTATTTCTTAATGTTAAAAGGCTTATTTCGAAGTTCATTATAGTGGCTATTGTTTTGAATTATAATAATTGTATAACTTGCTCGGTTTTTGGTATTGGTGGTGCGGCTTTCGTGAAATAGCACGATCCTCATATTCATTAATCGTCTGATTCTACAACACCAAATATACTGCTCCTCGAATGGTCCATCACAGATGACATTCGTGGCAGTTCATCTGAACCCTTCAAGTTAACTGCTTACATCGTTCAGTCTCTCCCTCTCTGAGACAGGCTTCCATTTCGATTTAAGTTACACTTTCCACCAACGGTTTCCTAATTGGCAAATCGGAGGGTGTGAACAATGGTATGGTTCGCTAGTCCGCAATCGGTTGTAGAGGCTCTTTGTTAACTAGCATTACTAGAATGATTATCAAATTTAGTACAACTAAATTCCTCATTCCGTTCAGCACCTTCCATTAGGCCAACTTTCGTAAGTTATCCGGTTAACTGCTCTGCATCCTTACACTTAAAGCTGTTATCCATTATATCAATATAGGATTTATTACTAACTATTTATTAACAGAGATTGTGAACTCTCACTATCTCACTAATTTGAGATCGAAATACAGGAATGGAATCATTCATATATGTCTCCACACCATATATATTATTTATATTGAAATAAACATATAAGCAACCATGTGAGTTCCTCTCACATCTTATATAAATAGATAATACTATCCATCCACATGTATTTACGTGTACACACCATATATAACATGCATAAATAAATAATAATAACAAAATTATTTGGCAACAAAGGCCAACAATTGAAATGATGAGGTGCAAATCAAAAATAGGATATGTAAAGTAGAATGTTTTTGTGACTAGCAAAGTGTACAACCGTAGGGGAGGAGGGAGTTGAGAAAGAGAAGTCCTTTCATCAACTTCGCAATATATCGTTTTGATGAATGGAGATTCCATTTGACTAGGAAGGATCGACTAGATAGGAGAGTCTGTACGCCAGTGTCGCGTGCATGGATCGTTGACTTCAGTTGAGCGAGGTTGCGGCTGATGGAAGCGTGGAGGAAACAGCGTCCGATGAATGCTAGATGGTCCAGTAGGTTTTTTGAGTTTCCGAATGTTTGCTGAAACAAAGAGAAGAAATTTAGTAGAGTAGATTGTGGCATAGCAGTCAATATTTGAATGCGGTAAAATGAAAACGAGAATAGAAATGGTATCGGTAAGTCCTTATTAAAATCAACCATGTAAAATCCTCTCAGATCTTATTAAAATATTTACATATCCATATATATATATATATATATATATATATATATATCCGAGTGGTGAGGGGACACCACTTGTACCAAATTCCCAAGAAACTCCATGAAATGTGGAGCCGGCTTATCCTCCAAAAGGAGTCAGCCGCAGTAAAGTGTTATATATATATATATATATGTAAAAATCAAATATAATATGTGTGTCTAAGCCAACATATAAGTATATAGTGCACACGATTAACTATACTTATAGTATATTCGATAAATTACATCTTTATGATGCGATACAGTGAAAGCCGTGAGGAAGCTGTGATTTTGTCTGGCTCTAACGCTAACTTGGCCATAATGGTGTCGTGTAGAGATTACGTTTGCCTCACTTCTGTGAGTTATCTTGATAAATATACTCATAGTAACTGGGTACTTCTTCTCTCCCTATCTTAAATCTCACTAATAATTTTGTCGAAATTATTGTTTTTTGGTTATATTTATATTTTTCGCTTCTTATGGCTATATGGTAGAGAAACATTAGTCACATTTAACAATAATTGTTTGCGCGGGTGGTGGTAACAATTCTTTAAATCAAGTTTGCGAGCTTGAAGTAAACACCAATCCCATTGTATTTAACCAGTCGTCGAACAACATAACAAAAACTACCGCCAGTTGCAACGCACTGACGCGTTTTGACCTTCCATGATCATCATCAGAGTACGACGGAAAATTGACTAGCGAGGACTGATGATCATGGGAGGTCGAAATGCGTCAGTGCGTTGCGATTGGCGGTAGTTTTTGTTATGTTGTTCGACGACTGGTTAAATACAAAGGGATTGGTGTTTACTTCAAGCTCGCAAACTTTACTTGAAGAATTGTTACCACCATCCGTGCAATCAATTATTGTTTAATTGTATTGTCTATATATATATATATATATATATATATATATATCAGCGAAAAACCGGAAACTCGAAAGCCCGCTGGACCACCCAACGTTTTGCATCGAACATTGACTCCCCCTCGTCTACCATCAGTCATAACCTCGTTCAACGGATGTCAGAGATCCCTGTACGACACACTAGCTTCAATCTAGTCGACTCTTCCTGGTCATTACTACACTTGAGAAATTCAATATCTACGACAAAGGATTCCGTCGGTCGACGTCTGCTTTCGGTCCGCCATCATTTTCGATCTCACACCAAAACTCATCTGTCCAAGCACAGCCTACCCCGCATTGATGCTCGGACACTTCATGGACTGCACTCCAATTGATCTTTTCTAGTCAATAGAATTTCTTTTTTATTTTTCACTAGATTGAACTATCATGAAGTTGATGAAAACATTTCCCTTCCGCAACCCCTCCCGCCTCTGTTACTAAATACTTTGATAGTCACAATTTCATTCACCTCCACATATCCTGCCTTTGATTTGATATTTAAATGGCCGGGCCTGTTGGGCTTTGATGCCAAATAAATGTACTATGTATTATATATATATATATATATATATATATATATATATATATATGTGTGTATGTGTGTGCAGCTACAAACAACTAATGTCCGTGACTGTATAGAAATAGTGCAGCCGACATTTCCAGTCTCGTACGATGTATGCAAGAAAACTAGAGGTAAGAGCCGCGTATGTAATTTTGCTTTTCATATATGTGCATTGCGATTTGATGCTCGCTAGTTAGTTTTCTGTCGCACTGTGATGATAATCGTGGAAGGTCGAAACGCGTCAGTGCGTTGCGACTGGCGGTATTTTTTGTTATGTTGTTCGACGACTGGTTAAATATAATGGGATTGGTGTTTACTTCAAGCTCACAAACTTGATTTAAAGAATCCCACCCATTCGTTTTAATTTGGCATGCGTAAATGAAAATTTTTCTTTTCTTTCCTTTTCCGATCTATATTTTAACTTTTCTAGTTGATTAGCTATATACAGAAAATTCTCCAACTCCCAATTCCCATGATTCTAAAATTAAGATGTCATCTAAAAATATTAAATATAATTTTGGTTTGAAGGGAGATCTGAACAGGAGAATTTTTTATAAATATTCCATGATAATGTGAGCAACTTGAGCCGTTAATAGTTGTCCCACAGGAATACCTTTAACTCGTAGGTAGAATTCATTTATAAATATAAAGACTGCAGAGGAAATACAAATTTTAAACATTTCCATAATACCCCTTTACATCATTTTACTACCTTGTAATATTGCGTGGTATTCTGTTAAACAACGTTGGATAATATCTAGTGCAACCTGTACTGGAATGTTAGTATACATCGATACCAAATCCAGCCTTGTCCGTTAAAATTCTCCAATAATTTATATTTAGTAATAATGCCAGTAAATGGATATGTACTTTAATATATAATCTAGAAAATCGGCTTATTTCTTTATTCTATGGAATAGAATTTTTGACATTTTATAAGTTAGATAGTTCTGAAAACTCCCAATTAATCTAAGTGTATTGCCTTGTTTATGTATCTTCACCAAGGCATATGTTCCAGAAAGGACTGTGTCCATTTTATTAATCAGTTTCCGTGCACTGAATCTAATTCCTCAGACAAAATCAATTGATTGATTAAAGTCTTAGCCTCACCTAGTAACTTATCTGTTTGGTCCTTATTTATTTTATTATAAACTTCATTATTTTTTCTTCAAATTAAGTTTACGAGATTGAAGTAAACACCAATCCCATTGTATTTAACAAGTCATCGAACAACATAGCAGCGTTACCATCAGCCACAAGGAATTTTGGACCTAGTTTTCATTTACAGTCCACTCATAACACCAGCATATTGTACTAGTGTAATGCTTTTTACTAATGGTAAAACTGTTAAGGAACTACAATTGTATGTTTAAATAAGTTAATTAATTGGCCTGATTTAACCCGAAAGACATTATTTTTATTCAAATTTGTTTTGTTTTTAGATAATTGTAGCATGAATGCAAGTATATACCCAGTAAAGGCATGTCGACATTTCAGTTTGGATCACGGTAAGTTTATATTTTTGGCTATGTTTCCGTTGCTCGCTTCCTTGTGTGTCTCTGTTTCTGCTTCTGTCTATTACAATATATTTAAAGCGTACTTTTTATGCATACTATTACTAATATTCTCGAACTCGATGAGATGTCATCTAACGTATTTTTTTATTGAAAATAATTTGCTATTTAAAAAATTATCATATTAGCATTTGTATTGTAATTGACATATGATATAATCTATTTTATCATATTATCGCCAAATTTATATCTATTTGAATGTGCTCTAGGCAATGTTCTATGTATAGTACACAATTTCAATTACGAGAAAAGCGCCGGCCTATTTAAACTAAACCCGGCATTATTATCAAAAGCGTTCGTGGAACTAAAGAATTTATGAGGCTCCAGTGGGAAAGTGATCTCAAACTATCCTTGTGCATTAGCTATGGTGGACCAATTTTAAACTTATTTTACTACGGACGAAGCGGGTTGTGACCATGTCCTATTTATTTGGAATTATAAACAAGTTTTGCCAACTTTATATTTGTCCAAACGAAGCAAAAGTGATACATTTTTCTTATTTTATATGGCTTGCAAATTCTAAACTTAGCTTAGTGCCTTATGTTGGGTCCTATTCCTAAGTAACTTTCAGGTAACACAAATACATTGTTACCAGATCTTTGTTTTGACTACAAACAGGATTATTCCCAAGTTAAACGAACATTGGTTGCGCAAGCGGTGATAAAATTTACTTTAATCAAGGTTGTGATCTTGATATAAACACCTGTCCCATTATGTACATACATTTTTCATTATAAACTAAGCATTGTATAATTTAGAAAAGGCAATTCATCCAATGGACCGGTTTCGTCCTTATTGGGAACCCATCACGTACTGTCCATAATTTGCCACGGACAGTACGTGATGAGTATAATAAGGACAAAGGCAATCTACTGGATTATATATATATATATTCATTGTAACCTTCCCTTATGTAAATTTTCTCAGATACAAGAAACGCTTGTTTCTCATTATCTCCTCAAGTATCTTCTAATGAACGTATTTTTATATATAAATTGGAAGGCAAAAAAAGGTAGACATATGCAGACATAGAGAGAGTGTGAATCTGATAAAGTTTCTTTTTGTTTTTGTACATGGGAAGGGTACAATGTATTTTATTAATGCTCGCATTTCAAAAGAGTCTTTCAGAAAACTAGATGAACTAGTGACGTTAAAGTGTAGAGCGCAAAGGACGTTATGTGGAAAGAACATTGTCAGTATATTAAGCAATTACGGTTCCCAGGTGATTTGGTGCGCAGTTTACGAAAGTCCAAACTACGGGTCAACCGAAGAAATCTTACAAGGTTGGCGTATTCCAAAGTTGAGCAGTTTAAGGAAGATGAAGCAGGTGTGTATCTTGTGTATTAGATGAACTAAGTTTTTGTGCGAGAATGAAATTTCTGATGTTTTTGCCCGCAGATATGACGAAAGATGAAGCAAGAATTTTAAAGAAATTTGAAAAAGATATAAAACATGGAGTTTTGTGTGATTTAATATCGACCGATTTTGATAAACAGTTGACATGGGACCTACCAGTATTGATTATAAAAATTGGTTCAAAGCTACATTAGTTGATCAGGCTTTATTTATGAAATCGTCTAAATGCGCAGAACAGCATGCATTGACAAAGCAACATCTAAATGCACTTAAGCGTATCAGCAGAAATACAGACATCAAAATACTACGCGTTGATAAAGGCAAGAGCGTTGTTTTAATGGACAAATCCGACTACATACAAAAGATTGAAAACGTGTTGAATGGCAATAAAAAATTCACGCGTCTAGACGATAAATCAGATGAAATAGACAAAGTGGAGCACAATGTAATAAATGAAATTAAGATCTTGATAGATGCAGATTAAGTTGATGAGGCCACTGCACAGAAACATAAGCCAGTCGGTTCATCTACGCCAACAATGTATGGATTAGCAAAGACACATAAAAAGGTTGGAATAAAGTGGTGCGAACCTAGTAACAAATTAGTTCAGTTGTGACCAGAAGGACAAACCAAAGACAGCATGAACGGAAAGTATAATCTCATGCACATTCGTTTCGTGCTTACTGGCGACTCATCAGTGGGAGCCGGTATTATGCCCTTTAACCACTATATATTTGGGTGAGGAATGTGGGATAATAGGACGGTACAATCTCCTAGACGAATGTGTAAACCTGCAGTAGTGATCGCAACCTTGATTATAGTAATTGATATCACCACTCGAGCAACCATTTGCGTTTAATCCTTTAATAGTTGTCATTTATTGTGTAGCTCTGTTACACAATTGTAATACCGATAGGAGAACAGGAAGTAAGTTAACTTTAATTAAACTAATAAGCCTGGTCAAAATTATTGTATTCGTCCACAAAGCAATTAGCTTCGCTTTACTGAATTACTGCTCTGATTGAAGAGAAACGAGCAACAAAGTTAAGTTCAGGAACGCACCATAATCCAGAAGCCAAAATTCCAGTAAATTCCATTGAATTAAGTCCACCGGGAATGAGAGCTGTGTCCTAGAATTACAAAAATTAGACACATACATCGTGTCTATCCCCATTATATAGTTTACCGCTGTGTTATGACGACGAACAAGTAAGAACACAATAGCCATAGTGTTAGTATCCTTTACAGACTCGGTATATATAGTATATAGTGTGAGTTAGCATTGAAGTCGTATTGTCGTTGACTTTAGATTATGTTAGCTTCACTACTACAGGTTTACACATTCGTCTAGGAGATTGTACCGTCCTATTATTCCACATTATTCTACCAAATATATAGTAGTTAAATGGCGTAATACCGGCTCCTACTGATGAGTCGCCAGTAAGCACGAAACGAATGTGCATGAGGTTATACTTTCCGTTCATGCTGTCTTTGGTTTATCCTTCTGGTCACAACTGCACTAATTTGTTACTAGGTTCGCAAAACCTAATACATACTTGCATATATATTAGTTCACCGCAACAAGCAGTATTTAACATCACAAGGTTGTCCTATGAGACCAATTTTATCAATGGTAAATTCTCCGTTTCATGCACTAGCTAAATGGTTAGTTCGTATACTTGAACCATTACGTAAACTACTAGGTAATTATTCGGTTGCCGCTTCGTTTGAGCTTGTAAACAAAATTCAAGATATAAATGTTAAAAAAAAATTATGGTAACTTTTGATGTTAAATCTCTGTTTACAAATGTTCAAATTGATGAAACTATTGGCATTATAGTCAAAGCGGTAGAACACAACATATTATCTTCGCCGGTACTAGGTCACACTCTACGCAAGCTTATCTTGTTATGCACGAAACACGTACGGTTTCATTTTAATGGAAGTATATATGAACACACTGATGGTGTGGAAACGGAAAGCCCCTTATCTCCAGTGTTGGCTGAGATTTTTCAAGGGCATCTATAGAACACATCATCAAAGAGAGACAGGTAAATGTGCTCAATATATACGGTACACGGATATATTTCTTGTCCTGAAGAACAGGTCGCAATGACGAACACTGCTTCAAAGTTTCAATAAGCACATAAAGATATCGGCTTCACGTCAAAGCACGAGAAAGATGATCGTCTGCCTTTCCTAGATGTACTATTAAAGAAAGAAACTAATGGCAAATTCAACAGAACAATTTACCATAAACCAACCTGGTCTGCACAGTATTTGCATTACAGCAGTGTTGTGCTATTTCAATATAAATTATTAACATTTCGTGGCTGCTTTTCAAGAATTGACAGGTTGGTTAGTCAAGATTCAAAAGAAACGAATATAATAAAGCAATTAACGATTAAATGTCTAATGGCTATCCTAGACAATTAATTGAATTAATTATTAAAAGGGGAATTAGATAGAAATAGACGTATTACGAACCAGAAAAGAAAACAGTCTACATGGACCACGACCAGACATAATGCAAAGAATTTGTGCGAGCTAGGATACGCGTATCCTAGTCCACCTGGACATCCCATTTAAAGGGGGTGAAGTTGAAGCGGAATTGATACGCACATTTAATGCAGCTAAACTACGAGTGCTATTTAGGGTTACACAATTGCCTTTACCAGCAATCAAAGAGAAACAGCCGTTAATGTCGATATCAAATATTATTTACCAATATACATGCGAAAGTTGTCGATCAACTTACGTTGGCCGATCGACCAGACAGCTAATTACTCGAATGAGAGAACATTGTAATTTAAACGCCTGTTTTAAATCAACTGGTGAATACACGTCTGCAATTGCGCAACACATCGTCGAAACATCGCACGTATGTTTTCCAGACGTAGCATTTAAAATAATTACTAAATGCAATAACAAAAGGAGGTTAGCCACATGCGAAGCCTTATGGATAAATAAATTACAGCCGGATTTATGCAAGCAGAAGAAGCATGTTCAGGCATTGAGTTTGAACTGGATGTGACGCATCTAATTGATTGGTTTCCGTTTTTCATACTCTCTCTATGTTTACATATTTATATCTTGTTTGTGCTTTCCAATTTACATATAAAGATATGTTCATTAGTAGATACTTGAGGAGATAATGAGAAAGAAACATTTCTTGTATAAAATTTCTCTTTGTTTTTTGCACGTAGGAAGGGTACAATGAATCTTATTAAAGCTCGCATTTCAAAAGAATATATATATATATATGGGGTGCACATATATATCAGAGAAAACACTGATATATTATTGTGAAATTTGTTAGTCAATTTAAGCATGGATTGGTTTGCTGTTTTTTATACGAAACCATGAATATTTACGGTTTTACTGAAGTCCTAACTATCATTTACTATTTTATTAATGATATGTTAATTTCTTGTCGCCTAGTTACGCTCCGCGTTATAAAGTTTATAGCTCTGATTTTCCAAGTGTTTGTCCACTTCATCTGCCTATGCGTGTCTGTTAGCATTAAAGAAGATAACATGGATCGCTAATTTAATTCTTGAGGACGGAGTGATCGCTCTACCTACGGACACTGTGTATGGTTTGTTGTGTTCTGCGCGAAGTTCTCGGGCCTTACATCGCCTCTGCCAGACCAAGGGTCGTCTGATTGAAAAGAAACCACTTTCTTTGTGTGTTGCACGGGTAAGCCGCACTTATCTTCTACCTTATCTTCATTTTAAAGAAAGATTCTTAAAGAGTAACGATTTGTCAATTAATTCTATATTCGATTCTATCATTTATATCTGGATCTCTTGTTGATCAGCTGAGTTTGTATTTGCAAAATTTAAAAAAAATATAGTTTCAATATCTTGCTTATCGAGGTGTTTATTCGGTAGTCTAAATTTCTGGAATGCCTTGCCGTCGGTTTTGGCAAGGTCCATGCCGGATTTAAGTATTATCAATTGAAATAATGTTATTTTACTTTGGTCAATTCGATAGTTTACTATCATCATTTGCTAAAATTGACACTGTATTCCTAGTGTTAGTTAGTGGTGCCCCGCTGCATTTTTTGATCTTCGAGTGTTTTGTGCAGAGGCCTAAAATTTTCGGCTGCATGACCATTGGCTATTCTAGAGCCTAATTTTTACGAAACTATGACTGCTGGCGGGATAGTTATGTTGTGCGACTGGTTAAATATAATAAGATTGGTGTTTATATCAAGCTCGAAAAATTGATTTAAGGAACTGGGATCTCTGCTTTTTAGGTATATATGTATGTATGCATGTGTTTATATATATATATATATATATATATATATGCATGTATGTATGTATGTATGTATGTTTGTTTGTATTTATGTATGTATGTAAGCCGGTGTATAGGAATGGCTGTTTCTCTATGTATATATATTTCCTATATGTACTATTAAAGAAAGAAACTAATGGTAAATTAAACAGAACAATTTACCATAATCCAACATGGTCTGCACAGTATTTGCATTACAGCAGTTTTGTGCCATTTCAATATAAATTATCAACAGTTCGTGGATGCTTTTCAAGAATTGACAGGTTGGTTTGTCAAGATTCTAAAGAAAATGAATATAATAAAGCAATTAACGATTTAATGTCTAATGGCTATCCCAGACAATTAATTGAATCAATTATTAAAAGGGGAGTTAACCAAAAACAGACGTATTATGGACCAGAAAAGAAAACCGTCTACCTAAACATCCCATTTAATGACACAAAAGAAAGTTGAAGCAGCATTGACACGCACATTTAATGCAGCCAAACTACGAGTGTTATTTAGGGTAACACACTTGCCTTTACCAGCAATCAAAGAGAAACAGCCGTTAATGTCGATATCAAATATTATTTACCAATATACATGCGTAAGTTGTCGATCAACTTACGTAGTCCGATCGACCAGACGGTTAATTACTCGAATGAGAGAACATTGCAACTTGAACGCCTGTTTTAAATCAAATTGTGAATACACGTCTGCTATTGCGCAACACATCATCGAAACATCGCACGTATGTTCTCCAGTCGTAGCATTCAAATTAATTACAAAATGCAAAAACAAATAAAAGCTAGCCACATACGAAGCCTTATGGATAAACAAATTGCAGCTGGATTTATGTAAGCAGTAGAAGCACGCACAAACATTGAGCTTGAACTGGATGTGACGCACGCAATTTGATTGGTTTCTATTTTTCACACTCTCTTTGTTCAAATATTTCTATCTTGTTTTGCTTTCCAATTTATATATAAAGATATGTTCATGAGTAGATATTTGAGAAGACCATGCGAAAGAAAATTTTCTTATATCTGATAAAAATTTCTTTTTGTTTTTGCACATGAAAAGGGTACAATGAATATATATATATATATATATATATATATATATATATATATATATATATATAAATGTAATCAATCATTTTTTGCGTCGATGGTGATAAAATTTTTGTAAATAAAATCTGCGAACTTGATATAAATACTAATTAATTATGTCTATAAGTCGGTATAAACTAAGCATAGCATAAATTAGCAAAGGCAGTTGATCCAGTTGATCTGCTTCATGTTTATTGGGAACACGTCAGCTACTGCCAAGAATTTTGCCGCGGATGGGTTTTGAACTGGGGCACAGTAGCTTCGGGGTCTAGAACTGTGTCCACGGCACCATCCAGGTGGCCACTTCACGCAATTTTAGACTATATACTAAATTATGCTTTCGGTTGGCCATTCCTTTTACGTGTAACTCACATGGCATCTGTTTCGACCCAAAGCTCCAACTAGCCGTCCCCATTCTTTCATTGAAGAACATACACCACGCAGTCTGGTGAAGTGTGAAAATTTATGGTAATCATCGATGGTGCGCGTGGTGATAATTATTTAAATCAAGGTTTCGTGCTTTAGGTGAACACCAATTCGATTATATATTTATATATGTATATATATATAAAGGTCATTTATTTCATGAATACTAATCATCTCTTATACAATCATACATATTTATACATTTTGGGTATTCAATTGATTATGCTAGTGGTAACAAATCTGACTCGTTTTTACTTCTGTTTCTTGTTTTGGCTAGTTGGTGAGTGTGTATGCGTGTTTGCATGTAAAGGTCATTCTCGCAGTATTGCAAAGTGATGTCTGAGATCTGGTCATTATTGTTTTGATAGCTTGAGAATTAACCATTTGTGCGCATTGTTCACTGTTACATATACAAATGCTATTTTTCCCAGTATAGTTGATCGTTTTACCTCGTTGCGCAAAGTTGTCGTTTTCACGTGGTAACAAAGCCAGTGTGGATTGCAGTGTTAAACGCTCACATTGTTTGGAGACTTCTGTTATCGTATGCGCCTCTGTTATTTCCACTTCAGTTTGTTGCCAATCCGATTGTATGTTTGTTGATTCTGGTCGAGGGTCTGTTTGTTCTTGACTGGATACTAGTAGATTGTTGTTGAATTTTGTTATTTTTGGCCTGTCGATAAGAATATCATGTTGATGAAACTTTTGAATATTAAGGTCGGGTGCTTGTTGTTTTATGTAAAGGGCTTCATAGATAAATAATAATTTTTCTGATTTGCTTTATGTAGAATTGTGAAATTGGTCGAATTGACAGGGTGCCCCGTTGCCAATATATGATCGGAAATAGCTGATTTTCCTGACGGTGCCAAGCCTTTGTTAATCAATTTCTGTGGCAAATGTTGCTGGATTCTGCTTATCAGTTGCTTCTTTGTACGTCCGATATATGTGCTACCGCACATACATGAGAATTTGTAGATTATGAATGATTTGGAGAGAATTGGCAATTGATCTCTGGCATCCGACCTCAAGGTTCTCTGTGTACTAAATGTCATATTAACTTTAACAATGGGAAAGTTGTCCTTAGTTATTCTATTCAGCCGCCGTGCAATTATTGAAGCTGGTACGTCGCCTGTAAATGGTAAGTTGAGGAAAACCTGCTTGACGGTATCCTCTCTAGTACGAATCTGCTGTGGTCTGATGTATAATTGACCAGTGCGCACTCTACAAAAGATATGTAGATGATATCTTGTTGTTCATCTCAGAGACTGCAGACCCTTCCGAAATCCTCAAACAAGCAAATGGAGTCGATCCAGACATCAAATTCACTCTCGAGGTAGAGAAAAACGACAGTTTTCTCTTACTTGACATCCAACTCACTCGAGAAGCAAACGGAGATTTGACACTGGCCATACATAGAAAATCCACTTTCACCGGACAATACATTCACTACAACAGTAGTGTGCCAAAATACCACAAAAGAAACTTAGTAAACAACCTAGCAAACAGAATCAGGAAGATCTGCTCTGCACACAAGCTTGAGGAAGAACTGGGCTACCTCAGGACAATTTTGCTAATGAACCCAGAGCGTTTCATTGATGTCAACATCAGACCACGGCAGATTCGTACTAGAGAGGATACCGTCAAGCAGGTTTTCCTAAACTTACCATTTAGAGGTGACGTACCAGCCTCAATAATTATCTATGAAGCCTTTTACATAAAACAACAAGCACCTGACCTTAATATTCAAAAGTTTCATCAACATGATATTCTTATCGACTGGCCAAGAATAACAAAATTCAACAACAATCTACTGGTATCCAGTCAAGAACAAACAGGCCCTCGACTAGAATCAACAAACATACAATCGGATTGGCAACAAATTGAAGTGGAAATAACAGAGGCACATGCGGTAACAGATGTTTCCATACAGTGTGAGCGTTTAACACTGCAATCCACACTGGCGCTGTTACCATGTGGAAATGATAAATTTGCGCCACAAGGTGAAACGATCAACTACACTGGGAAAAATAGCACTTGTATATGTAACAGTGAACAATGCGCACAAATGCTTAATTCTCAAGCTATAAAAACAATAATGACCAGATCTCAGACATCACTTTGCAATACTGCGAGAATGACCTTTACGTGCAAACACGCATACACACTCACCAACTAGCCAAAACAAGAAACAGAAGTAAAAACGAGTCAGATTTGTTACCACTAGCATAATCAATTGAAAACCCAAAATGTATAAATATGTATGATTGTATAAGAGATTATTAGTATTCACGAAATAAATGGCATTTATCCACTTTGTTATTTGTGTTTTCCTAATTATAAGAATACTGTGTTAAATTAAAAAGGCATGGACATTATAAATATATATATATATATATATATATATATATATATATATATATATATATATATATATATATATAAGAATAAACTAAGCATTTTATAAGCTTTGCATTAATTTTTGCATGATTCCCTCTTATGTTTGTATGCATACAAGTAGCGAATATGTATGTTTGCGTTTATGGATGTATGTACGCATCCATGTACTTGCATAAATAAATAAATATATATATATATATATATATATGTGTGTGTGTGTTTTAATGCATGTATTTGAGTGTGCGCGCATACATATACATTGATGTCGGAATGTTTGTTGTTATGCCTATATGTATTAATGGATGTATTTATATATCATTTTTGCTACATATTCAATTTCATTATAATTATTTGAATAAATTTACATTGATTGTAATCTCATATTTTTAACATCTTGTAGGCATTGTGATAGTTTATTCATGGTAATTTTTTTATTAATTAATATGACCTTTTCACTTTTAAATCAAGCGATAAGTCGATCGATTGGTTGCTGCACCTTCTTTTGACATTATTTTAAACCTTTATGCTTTCACGTGTAAATAGAGATGTTAAATGCCTGAATTTGTTTCTAAAACGACTTTCATTCACTTTTATCTGCTTTCTTTGAATTATACATCTTATTGTAGACTGAAGACATATCGTGGATGTGTAAAACAAATGGTCTTCCTACGGATCTTTTGAACGATCTTTTGCCTGGACCCGTTACTGTTATACTCCCGAAGCGTAACAGCAACCAGATTCTTAATTCTCGGTAATTTTCGTCATTTGAATAGTTAAGTTCATTTTTATTACTTATCCTGACGACTTGTATTTGATATTCTCCCTTTAAAACTAAGTTGCGAAAAATAATGCTTAATGGCGCTCAACATTCCTGAGCAACCAATTCTAAAGATTACCCAGAAATAAGATAGATCATGTAGAATCAGGATGATTTACCAACGTCAGCCTGAGCACAAAGTGTAATCTCATATATGCCTGCATTTTTCACTTTCTTGCGACACATCAGTAGGACATGTCGCTACGAAGAAAACTATATTTCTTCCAGATATGTGAAACAATTGGTTGGTGCAGTCTCATACAATTGTGCAGATAAAATCATAATGTAATCAACTCGCCCACTATCTCTCTTTCACCTCTTTCAATCTTTCTATATATATATTCTTATAATTAGGAAAACACAAATAACGAAGTGGATAAAGGCCATTTATTTCGTGAATACTTATCATCTCTTATACAATCATACATATTTATTCATTTTGGGTTTTCAATTGATTATGCTAGTGATAACAAATCTGACTCGTTTTTACTGCTGTTTCTTGTTTTGACTGGTTGGTGAGTGTGTAAGCGTTTGTGTTTGTGTGTATGCGTGTTTGCATGTAAAGGTCATTCTCGCAGTATTGCGAAGTGATGTCTGGGATCTTGTCATTATTGTTTTGATAGCTTGAGAATTAACCATTTGTGCGCATTGTTCACTGTTACATATACAAGTGCTATTTTTCCCAGTATAGTTGATCGTTTCACCTCGTTGCGCTAAGTTTTCACGTGGTTGATTGCAGTGTTAAACGCTCACATTGTTTGGAGACTTCTGTCATCGTATGCGCCTCTGTTATTTCCGCTGGTTATATTCAAGTTTTCGTCTTCGTCTTATCGACTGGCCAAGAATAAAAAAATTCAACAACAATATACTTGTATCAGCCAAGAACAAACAGGCCCTCGACCAGAATCAACAAACATACAATCGGATTGGCAACAAACTGAAGTGGAAATAACAGAGGTGCATACGATGACAGAAGTTTCCAAACAATATGAGCGTTCAACACTGCAATCCACACTGGCGCTGTTACCATGTACCGGACAAAAATTTGCGCAACAAGGTGAAACGATAAACTACACTGGGAAAATAGCACTCGTACATGTAACAGCGAACAATGCACACATATGTTTAATTCTCAAGCCAGCAAAACAATAATGACCAGATTTCAGACATCACTTTGCAATACTGCGAGAGGCGATCTTAACACGACGTTGGCCGAATGTATGGTTCAAGGTGGTAACTATCATGCTGTTCTTTTCGATAGTCGTTTTATGAAGTGGGAGGAAGATATTTGAACGGATGACATTTGCTGGTACGCTGCGATACTATTTATATAAATTCTGTGTTTTCATTTGATTATGCGGTTGGCAACAAATCTGAATCGGTTTTACTTCTATTTGAATGATAAACTCTCTTGCGCAGTGCTGTCCTTCTTGTTGTGGATTTGACCGCATTTATCTTGTGTGGGACAATAGATAGCACTCTTAGGTCGTTGTGTTTTACTCCTGTGCGTATTGTGTCAACTCTGAGGATGAGACTGGAAATGAAGTCTCGAAATATCGGGCAAAGAGCAATGGAAGATCTTGATCCAACGTCATTTTCAGTCAATCAGCTGATAGAAGGCTAAAAAAAGAAGGGACAAGTGAGAACCCATCAATCGAAGCCAATAAGCAGAGCACCTGAAAATGATCAAAATTCAAGATTTTAATTCTACTTCTTGTCTTAGTTGGTTAGTAAGTGTGTGTATGCGTTTCTGTCTGTGTGTGCCTGTTTGCATGTGTGGGTCTTTATCGCTGTATTGCAAAATGATGTCTGAGATCTGGTCATTCTTGTATTGATGGCTTCAGAGTTAACCACCTGTTCGCATTGTTGGCGATTACGTGAAAGAATGTTATTTTTCCGAGTGTAGTCTTTCGTTTCACCTTGTTGCGCAATTTTGTTTTCTACACTTGGTAACAGCGCAGGTGTAGACTGCAGTGCTGAATGCCCATATTGTTTCGCAATTTCTGTCACCGTACGTGCAGCTGTTTTTTTCCTCTTCAGTTTTTTACAAATCCGATCAAATGTTTGCTGAGTCTGATCGAAGGCGTGTTCGCTCTTGCCTGGATACTAGTAAATTGTTGTTGAATTTTGTTATTCGTGGCCAGTCGATTAGATGATGAAACTTTTGAATATTTAGACCAGGTGTTTGTTGTTTTATATAAGAGACCTTATAAATATATAATAATTTTTCTGATTTTGCTTTATGTAGAATTGAGAAATTGACTGGGTGCCCTGTTTCCAATATATGATCGGAAATAGCTGATTTTCCTGACGGTGCCAAGTCTTTGTTAATCAATTTCTGTGGCAAATGCTGCTGGATTCTGTTTATCAGTTCCTTTTTCGTACATCCAATATATGTTCTACCGCACATACATACATACCTCAGAAATTGATTTAAAAAGGCTTGGCACCGTCAGGAAAACCAGCTATTTCCGATCATATATTGAAAACGGGGCACCCAGTCAATTTGTCCAGTTTATCAATTCTACATAAAGCCAAATCAGAAAAATTATTATATATTTATGAAGCCAAACAAAACAATAGACATCTGGCCTAAATATTCAAAATTTTCATCAAAATGATATTCCATTCGACTGGCCACGAATAACAAAATTCAACAAGAATTTACTAGTATCCAGGCAAGATCGAACACGCCCTCGACCGGACTCAGCAAACATTCGATAGGATTTGTAACAAACTGAAAAGGAAAAAACAACTGCACGTACGGTAACAGAAATTTCGAAACAATATGGGCATTCAACACTGTAATCCGCACCTTCGCTGTTACCATATGTAGGAAACAAAATTGCGCAAACAACGCATACACTCCTACTAATCAGCCAAAACAAGAAATAGAAGTAAAATCGAGTCAAATTTGTTGCCACCCACATAATCAAATGAAAACCCAGAATGTATATAAATGAAAGATTGTAAATTGAAGTTTAGCATTCTAGAGATAAATGGCCATTATTCACTTTTCCATTAATGTTTTTCTTCCTAATTAGAAATATACTGTGTAATATTCGAAGGCAATGGACATAATAAAGAATACACTCACACACACACACACACACACACACACATATATATATATATATATATATATATATATATATATATAACTAACAACAACATATATATATATATATATATATATATCCGAGACGTGATTTGCCGTTTTGGCTCAATTTAACTGAAATTGCGAAAAAATCATTTTTAACATCTGCTATTCCATCAAATCTTTGATCGACATTAGTTGAAAAATGTTTGGGTAATCATGAATTCTTTTAATTCATATTGCTATATTTATGTATATTCTTCAATGCGGATGTCTAAACTCATATAAACACATGATTACCCTCGTACCAGTTTAGCTCATATTGTTCTAGGCTCTGTATTCTTTTTAACCATTGGTTTTATACTCACTTGATTTTAGTCGTCTAAGATAAATTTTTTTTATGACGAGGAATTGATTAATTATTCAAGTTTTGTTGTGCGCAGCAATGGTTTCGTGTCCAATATCCTCATATTCATGCCGTAAAGTTTTGGCCTCGTTTTTTGAATGATAGGTACATGACACAATATTTGTTAGTCCTAAAACGAATGATACGTTTAGTTTAAACGGTTTCATTTATACTTACTGGGGGATCTCATAGCAGTAGCTGATTTTTAACTAGAGAAGTGCGTGTCATGTTTTTGTGCGTGTGTGAGGCTATTATTTTAGGGAATTCAGTCAAATATAGCAAACTTCGCATGTACGCACATCTGCTTGAAATCCAGAAATCTCATAACAATACAGGCTTTTCTTTAATATGAGTTGACGCTTCACCGCAAAACAACTAAAAGCCTGGCCAAGTAGCTTAGATCGAGTAACCAGAAAAATGTTCTAGACAAATGCGTTTTTAAACAGTATTATAGTCAACTTCGCTCAAAGTGGTTCCCGATATGACGCCACGTGTACTGACAGCGTAAGAAGGACCAACCCCATGACTTCGAAAAGGAGATTAACCCTCGTTATGAATGTACATCTTCCATTTCTCCAACATGAATTAACTAACATATGGTCTATTTTGGTCGTAGTGTCGACTATTATTCATGTATAAACTACTATTAAAAATCGTGATTGCCAATGGAATTGCACTTTTTGTTCATTCTGTACACTAGTTTGATACTAGACACATTGTGACCAGTACGTAGTGTTGCATACTTAAAAGTACGCGCATGTGCGTTATGTGGTTATTATTTTATTCGCACATGCAGTAATTCAAGAAACACGCACGCGTTCATTTTTACACCAACGTCATTTAAAAGTTGTTGTTTTTTTGTCCAAAAGCCATCTGTCGGCGGTCACAACAGATTTGGTAAGTAAACGACCAAACGTTGACGAAAATCAATCAGATTGTTCTAAGGCAGACACTGACGGATTGAACCAGTTGTCGACGAACTGCCCCAATGATGATGCCCATGCAGGATTGCAGAACGTGCAGTGCTTGGAGTTGCCCGACGCTTTGAACCCTGGTTGTCCGAGTTTAGGCTTTAGGGTGCCACAACAAGACAGTCTTCTAGGCCAAATTGTAGCTGAGATTGAAAGAATACGGTACCGAGCAGTATGCAAGCGGCTGACCTCTAAATCGGTACGCATGTATTTGCTTATACATATGCATAGATACGCATTAGAGGAGAATATATGCTTCCATGATTTCGCCTATATGTTTATTAATGCAAATCATTCTTCGAGGACAAATATTTAAGCTGATCATTTTATTAAATAAATATTCCTCTTGGTTTTGTGAAATAAACGCGATTTGCGTTGCTTCACTATCCGAAATTTCTCTTTCACTGGGACTACATTGTGCAAATGTGTATAGCTATAAAAAGTTTAGTTATCAAATGTAGAGAATGATGCGTGTCTGCGTGTTTGCGCATGCGAGAGATGAAGCATTATTTGTTGAAGTTCATTGTTAAACCCAGCCCTTTGACGATTATACCCGGTGGAAATTTTTTATTTGATTCTTAGGCTTCGTTTTATTCTGCGACCCTTTTTATTCGTAAAAAAATTTATAGACAGATTTGTCTATGAAATTTGGTCGTGGATACCCGGTAGACGAGTATTTTTTATGAGCTTGAAGAAAATTGCACTCATTTTATTTAATAAACAGCTGGAAACTCATCATCATCATCATGTCCACCCATAAAATAGTCAAAAGTGACTAATGTTTCGCGGCCATATAACCATAAGGAATGAAAAAAGTATATAAATGAAAACAGAAATAATATTTTAGACAAATTATTAGTGAGATTTACGAGAGAGTGAGAGAGGCAGAGAGAGAGAAAGAGAGAGAGAAGTATTGCCTAGCTACTATGAGTAAACTAAACCTATCCACAGCACCATTATGGCCATGTTAACAGTGGTGATATACTTCTCAAACAACGATGATCGAATGCCTGTAAGAGTCTCACTAGCGTATAGTAAGACTGCGCGTACAGATGCATTGTAAACGCGACCTTTAAGGCAAAGTGAAATATTGGCGTATCTCCATGAATGACGAAGGTTCGAAAAAGCTACTCTAGCTTTCGCGATTCGTATTCTCACCTCGTCGGACGTAATGCCTGCATTATTGGTAGAGCTCCCAAGATATGTAAACCTGTCGACTATGTCTAGATCTTCATTCTGCAATCGCAACGTTGGAGTGAGTGGTTGGTGATCCTGTAACAGTATCTTACATTTAGAGGGTGCGAATTTCATACCGAAAGACAGAATAACGTCTGCTAACCTATTCAGGTGGCCTGGGAAGCATCTCGATTGTCGAATAATAGTAATATATCTTCTGCATAGTCAAGATCGAATAGTTTACCTCTCGGGAGAACTTCAACACCTACATCCTGAATGTGTGGAAGAGTGTTGTTCATAATAGCATCGATTACAAAATTAAACAAAAAGAAGGAAAGTGGACAACCTTGACAATCACCACTGCTGGTTGTAAAGTTATGCGCTAATTGGTCGTAGACATTAACGCAACCTGAAGCATTTGTGTAGAGAGCTCGTATAATATTAACAAATTTTGTGGGCACACCGCTTTTCGACAAAATATGGTATAAAACATTGCGATCCACCAAATCAAATGCAACCTTGAAGTCTAGAAAGACGGTTTTTGTGTGACGGTTATATAAATGTCTCTGTTCAAGAACTTGCCTTAACGTAAAAATATTATCTATACAACCTCGTCTTGTGTGGAATCCGACCTGTTCTTCTCTTGTATGTGATTCACGTGAGACGCTAAGACAACGTAGGATAATCGAAACAAATAATCTAGATACGACTGGAGTCTAGCTTATACCACGATGGTTATGGCACGAATTTCGATTGCCTTTTTTGAAGATGGGAATGATGGTCGACTCGTTCCAATCAAGTGGTACGGTTTGTTCATTCCATATAGTATGAAAAAGTTTGGTCACCGCTCCAAAAATTATATCGCCACCATCCTTAAATAATCCTGGAAGCAAATCATCGGAGCCTGGGGCTTCGCGGCGTTTAAGAGATAGGATTTCATCGAGTTCTTCTAACTCAGATGGTTTTTCGAGACTAACATTCCATACTGTTGATGCAGACATGCTTTCGGGAATAGGAACTGACGCGGGTGCCCAAGAAAATTGATCTTGGAAGTGTTCAGCCCACCTATCAAGACGACTTATTTAATCGGTTATTTAATGATTGCTACTATAATTTATAGTTTCACTAACTTTTAATTTTCTCGGGCCTGTTGCGCGAATAAGTTGGAACAGACAGCGACTATTGCCTGGCACGAACACTTCTTCCATTTCTTCAGCCTTTCTAGTCCAAAAGTTTTCGAAAACGACTTTTAGACTGCACATAATTTGGCGTCTTATGTTGCGACGAATATTATTACGTGCCGAGCCAGGTGGAATTTGGTGTCTTGTTTCGAGTATCTCCATAGATTGTACAGAGACCCAATGATTGATTTCTAGTACCTGCATTGTGCATAGTGGAACGTATCTTGGATCAAAGTAAATTCGGATTTTAACCATCAAGACTAGTTAGCTTAAACTTTAGAATATCTTCATATTTTTATCGGAAGGATTGTTGTTCGAGTTTGCCTACATCAATTTGGGGTTTATTCTTAATTATTTTCCCGGAAAATTTTAGTGCATGGTCCGAGTCGACATAAGTGTTCCAAAAAGAACGACAATCCTGGATGCAACCACGCCATCTATAACTAAGTGCTATATGATCTATTTGAGTCTACCTAAATGAAATTCTGTGTTACTTAAGCGCCCAACTTGAGTATTCATGTCACCCATAACCAGAACTATATCTGAACTTTGTGCTCTGCTTAGTAAGGAGCTTAGCTTCAATTTAATGAAGAGGCAACGATGATAACGGTTTTTTGCTTTGATTTTAGTAGATGTACATAGTCGACTATTTAAAGGGATCCATTCAGTTAAACAAGCTCCAGCTTGTGTGCTAAGGGCAATACCAATGCCCCATTTACCGGCTTGAGAGAACTCTGTGGAACCAGATGTTCGAAGCCAATAACGCGTAGATATGGATGGTGCAACCAGTTCTGTAATGCACGTAGGGTCCTGTATTCTGGTTTCCAACGTACGAGCAAGAGATTTTTGTTGTCCAAGTTGTTTTAATGTTCGCACATTAAATGCGCCTACGTTAAAACCTAACCTAGGTTTAATAAATGATCGTCTACTAGAACCTTTTTCGATATTTGGCAACCTGATATTGGGCTTAGTGTTATGATCTACACCAACCATATTCATAGTATCTAAATGAGTGTTATTGTAAGATTGAGAAGAGAAAGGGAACGGAAAGGAGACATAATCGGAGATAAAGTTGCCTGCAGTAGCCCGATTTCGCTTATCTACCCTGCACAGCTCAACAGATAGTGTTCGAGTCCTGTCCGCGGCAAATTCTGGCCAGTACATGAGTTCCCAATAAGGACGAAACTGGTCTACTGGATGAATTGTCTTTTCTACACTATACAATTCTAAGTTTATACTGACACATGTAAGTAATTAATGGGTCAGGTGTTTATATCAAGTCCGCAACCTTGATTATAATAATTGTTATCACCTTCCGCGCAACCAATGTTCGTTTAATTAGATAGTGTGACCCTTTTTATACTGCGCGACGGCCAATGCAGTATGTAATCATTTTAAGTTGTATATTTCATTGTTATATATATGGACTGGAAAAGAACACTAGATCGCCCATTCATAGTGATGGTTTGTATTCGCAGTTTTCCTTCTCCTTGATAGTCTGCCAAACAAGGCTGATGATCACTATCGGCCCAGTTGTCAGTGGCAAAAGTTTCCTTCAGCAGCGGAAAGTTGTCCTTCACGTCTGGAACGCTTGCTCTCATTCCGTCTCTACACGTTTAACAAAAAGTTACTGCGCAGTTTGACCAAACTCGAGGCTTCAAATAAAACGGAATGATGACTGTATCCTTTTATGACACGGCAAGGTTCATGCTACCAATCCCGGGTTGACTAGCTTGCGCCCGCCGATCGTCAGGCCAGAATTTCTGTGGTTACGGGCCAACTAGATAATGAAATAATTTTTTTTGACCACTAAGACTGTTAATTTTATATATATATATAAAACTTATTTTGTTTTTTTTCGTTGTATCCTAAAAATTGTTTATTGTCATCTTCGTCAATATCATCAACACAACTATCATCATCAAAACTATGTGACCACGAAAATACAAATTGTGAAGGTGGATGTAGCCTAGATTGAGCAATTAATTTACGAAGTAAATATGTACTAGAGATAGGCATCAGGATCGCCACTGAGCACAATTCGATACCATATTGCGCAGCATTGCCTTTCAAAAACCATTAGACCCGTGTGGTTCTCATTCTGCCGGACGAATTGGTTTTACTTTAACTGTTTATGCCATGTAAAAAGGCATCCACCGTATTCATTGTGCCAATCTGATGCTGACTTTGAGAATAATGCTCTAATGAGCAAACGATCTGAAGACATGTAAACCGTGGCCGAATCAGCGCAGTCGATGGACCTTTATTTGTGTTCTTAATAGTGTTCAATTATTGGCGGAGCCTCAAAAATACACATATTGATGTGAACGTTACATATCTGTTGTTGGCAACCTATATGGGTTATGCTTCTAGGACGACGCTGGTCGAACGTCTGCAAGCGTGTACGATTTTGGACTGTGTTTTGACTTGTCAATAATAAAATTGCATGCGCAGATGCGTTGTACTCCAGGGGCTGGGAAGCGATATTCTCTCGTTTCTTTATTATTGGAGATGTTGGGTAAAGTCGGCTGTAGATTTTACTATTACCATTCGCCTTGTCATTTGTTTGGCCTGATTAGTTGATACCGCGTCCAGGATGCGTGATTAGGTGGTTTTATCTTACATTAAGAGGGTAAGAATTTAATATCGAGAACCCAACTTCTGCTAATCAATTCAAGATGCCCTGGGTAGAATATTAGTAGCTGGGTAATCATACAATATCGTGTAAGTGTTCATTGCCGTCCAATCTACCGTCTTAGAAAACTTTGGCGCATGCATTTTGAACGAATGGATGTGTCTAGTTTTTTAATAGAAACGGTTTCGAAATTGAAATAAAAAGGGAAAAGTCAACATCGTTGATACAAATCATACGACCAGAATTATGCAAAGATCTCGTAAACATACTAATTTTGAGATAAACCAAACATTCGATTTTTGCGATCCTCTGAATCAATGAACATTACAAATCTAGAAAGGTAACTATTGTGGGGCAGTGATATTCATGTAAATGTTCGTGTATCTGGTTTAGAATCAATATACTATCTGTATTACTTCATCTAGGTCGGAAGCTAGCTTGTTCTTCTCACTAATGGGGTTCAAACAGAGCGCTGGGATGATGTAAAATAGTCAATTTCAGTGTCGTAGGTACAAAACAGAAGTCCAACTTACATCACGACAGTTGATGCACGAAAGAATACAGCCTTTTTGAGGGCGGAAATTTTGGCCGAATAGCCACAAGAAACAGACACGGTCTACTTATTTCGTGTAATACGAAAGATGCTAAGTCACCACGCACCGAATTTTTTAAAGGTCATCTTCAAATTAGGTCAGTAATAGACCATCAGTACTTTCAGCCTCATGATGTGTGGAATTAATAATTACGCTTCGCAATTCTAACTTTCAGATTGGCGGTTAACATTGTCAATACGAACATACATTCTGAGATCGGGACATATATATATATATATATATATATATATATATATATATATATATATATATATATATATATATGAGCAAGAGAATAATTCGTTGAAATGGTCTGCTTACCAATCAAGATGTCGCATTCTGTCTTTTATAAGACTTCTTATGCAAATGTATTGTTGATTTAATTTTATACGACTTTAGTAGCTTTCTGGTCGGTGACTAATTGTTGTGTTACTTAAAACGCCCAATCAGAGGCGAGTTAGTGCCTGTTAAGTCTCTCTGTTCCTACTTTATAGGTCATTAAATGCCGTTCTGATATGTACTAGTTGCAGGAATATGTAGCAGGGAGGTGTCTGGTAACACTATCTCTTTTGTTCCGGACCAGACCGTATACCAACGTATGAATAGTGGACTTCCAGCAATTTCGTGAGTTTGTCAATCTTTCATGGTTCTTCATTTGTAAAAACACATGATATCCAAATTTCTTGTTTCCGGCAGACCAGAATTACTTTTGGCATTCCACACTGTGTTGTTCGGGCTTAGTTTACTTGATAAAGCGATAGTTTTGCCGTTCTTATGCGTGAGTGCTCCAGTCAGTTACTGTATTGTATTTATTCTGACAAATGCTGCAGCGAAAACCTTTCTTGGCTGGAGAGTTATAAGCTATTGATGGCTTATACTTGGTGTCACGAAGGCAACTTCTAGCCATTCAGCTAATGAAAAGATCGATCTGCTTGAAATTGCTTTTAGATTTAGGGTCAAGTTTTGAATGGCGTTCCAATCACATTTTGGTAGCAAACATTCAAGCTGCTGGAAAGTTTCTCAGGTTTTATAAAATTAAACATTTTTCTTATTGTGCGGGTGGTGGTAACAATTGTTTAAATCAAATTTTCAAGCTTAATGTGAACACCAATCCCATTGTTCCTAACTAGTCGCACAACGCAGAAAAACCACCAGTTCTTGTCGTGTCTTGTTTTATTTATCCACCTACAAAATTATTAACATGTACCGTAGCCACCGGTAATCAATTTTTAATCTGTATTATTTTTGTGAAAAATTGCGCAACTTTTTAAAGTTTTACCTATCGTTTAAAATTTAGATATTTTTTGGTTCCTTATTTTTTGTAATATTAGCCAGTTTTAGGTTTCTCGGGTGTCCTTAATGCTTATCAATAAAGTTTAAACGTGACTCCTAGAAATGACAATTTTTTGCCAATATTCCTACCTGTGCTGCTTTGCAAATTTATGCAAAAGGAGTTAACAAGCTATACATTATTGGCGGCGGAAATCTAACATTTATGCGGGTACACATTAGGCGTCGGATATTTAGTAACTATCTAGTTCAGATAAGAGCAAAAAGATGTACAAAAATCAAGAGTTTTAAAATTTATGATCCCGTGTATGCATGCGTTTCGTGCTTACTGGTTTTTCGTCAGTGGGAGGATCTTTATATATATGGTCAATAAATGACGGGCAGTTGAACGGTGCCATGGCTTATACGTAGATGTATAAAACCCGTGGTATAGTCAACTTTATAGAAAGTCCTTGACAATACGACTTTGAAGCGGGTAAACTATATATTATTCAACGCTGTAGAGGTTGCGAACGCTATTTATTTTGGCAAGCATACTCGTGTGATTACGGTAACCGAATTAGCTGATGTAAATTATTTTTAGAGATACCACTTGCTTAGACCGATAGCATATTGCCTACTCACACAACTATCTATCGACCTTTATGGAAATTAAATCAGTTTCCTTCTTATTTACCTTTTGTTTATGTGAATTGTTCAATTAAAGATTTCACCCAATCTTCAGTCAAAATCCACAAATGGTGATTTGAAAGCTCATTCCGCAAGTCAAAACGAGCAAGGGAAAGTGTGTTGTCTGGAAGTTGCATCAAGCTTCAGCGAAGAGGCGGAGCAATTCGTAGCTGAAAGAACTGCCAATGGCACCAACAAAATCTTGCCTGTTGAGCCAGATGGCTCAGGACTTTCAAAGTCCAACAATGTTATTGATAGCTGTATCAGTCAGTCAAGGATAAGTGAGACGACCCAATTGAATCAACCAGATGCGGGATGTTCAAGTTGTGAATCGGACGGAAATGATAGTTGTGAAAATTCTTTCTACGACGATAAACCGTTTCCATTGTTGCTGACCTCAGCCAATCGCAGTGGCAATCCGACTGCTGTTTGCATTGAGGTGATACCAGTTCTCCTGTTTTTCATTGTACTCTTGTAAACCGAGAATAAGCTGTGCTATGTTTTAAAGATGATGCAGATCTGTCATATTTAATCTCACAACGCTGATTCGATAGCGTTTTTTATTTTAGAGCGATGAATTAGCGCTACATTCATACATACGTTAATAGGCGTATATTTAGTGTGACTCATGCGAATATAGCTGTATTTAGTAGTCTTCTACATTGAGCACTATTCCGTTAGATTTCTACGGAGATTCACACATTCGAGTGTTCCTTTGTTAGTGAGCGTACGATGAACAGTAGCATCTGAATCAAGCTTATCTGTAAACTATTATCTGCGGTTACAGTTATTCACTGGAGTTCTTTCAGTAGCCTAGCATTTTCAGACAGTTACTTAACAAATACATTCGGTATTCCATAACAAATCTCGATAGTGGGGGTACACCAAAGAGCAGTTTAGAACTATTGGTTGGCTTGGAAACTTTGTAAATATTTTTGTATTCCTTCTGACGCTGATTTGGTAATGACCTAATCCAAATCGAGAAAATGCATCATTTTGAATAGAGCTATACAGTTGTTCGCAGTTATAGTGGCTCGTCTTCCCAGTCACTGAACCACGAAGCATGATATAAAGCTGACTTCAGTTGAAGAACTAGGACTTTTTGCTTGGTGATATAGACTGGCGATACCAGAATGGTTCGAATAATTTGTCAACGGCTGTTGCAGAAGCTGGTATGTCTGTTACTAACAATGAACTAGGCTGGTGAATACGTTCGAGGCTGGTCCCAGGGTGCCGTTAAACGTGATTTCGTTCTCATCATCATAGTTCGGCATAATGATCGCTTGAGAGGCATTGAACCTATGATCTTTTCTTTTTCTGTCGACAGAACAGCATAATTAGCGTATTTGTGACCTGTTGCTGGTTATCATCACTTATCTTCACTCTGAGTAGTATTGCGGTGATTTCAGCAAATCTTGCATCGAAAAATGGATGAAATGGCATATTTTGTCGAACTCCCGTTGCACTTGGTAACTAAATACTCAGTTTGATACTGCTTGTGAGGGAGAATTAATTTACTCAATGGCTAGTGTTTCAGTACCCGATACCAAAAGTATGGTTGCCGAAAATTTACTTGGTACCAACACAACGGATTTCAATGTATGCTAAAGTTCACCAAAATTGAGAATTACAACTATTTCTGAACAACTTTTACTCCAGAAAATCCCTACTCTCTGGCCTTGAACGATATCAGTTTTCATATTTCGCAGTAATCATGAAATCATTCAATTAAATATATAACAGTTAGATACTGTTTGTGGCAGAGAACTAATATATATATATATATATATATATATATATATAATATATATATATATATATAAATATATATATATATATATATATATATATAACTATATATATATATATATATATATATATATCTCTCTTCTTCTTTATATACAATTGTGTGTATTAGGTGCTGCAAACCAAGTATGAAATTAATTCAAATATGACCAGGGTGTAAACCCAAGACAACTTGAACGGAACGTGAATCTCGTTCATTCGTTTTGAGCCAGGACGCGATTATTAAGCATAGCTCCTTATAGCATCTTGCGCGGCAGAACCGAATGTGGCCGAGTAGCCTAGAAAAGCAAATATGAAGGGCCATTAATATCGGTGTTGTTGATCGAGGATTCTATAGACTCATTAATTTGGTCCACGCATCCAATTCAAAGCAATTGTTGAGCTTGACAAAAAATTACTTGCAAAGTTCAACTAACTATTCACTTAAATTCGCGGTGGATTCCGAGTGTTGCAGAACCTTCACGTTAATAGATATAGAAAACAGGCTCTCATATTTTTATCGTCGGGAGTTAGATCAAGGCTCGCTTATGATGTTCGTTCACAGCATTCCAGATGCTGTTTTGTACTTTAGTGTTTTTACCTGCTTGTTGCCCGGCAGAAGCATAGGCGTTTCTGAAATCTTGCGTATCATTTGTATCAGTTTTTTAGCGCACCTCTAGTCGGATGGACTACGGGCGGCCGCTTAGAGTGATATTTGACTCGGATTCTAGCCGCCAGAATGGTGTATGGATCAGGTTTATGGATTCAGTTGACAATCGTTCTCTGCTCGCAATGCCGTGTTCGGGTTGAGTACGTTTATTTGTTACGCTGCTATGTCTTGCGGCATTGTGCTGCTTATTCGTGTGGAAATTGAATTTACCATGTCAAGGATTTCGCTGAAGGCAAGCCTAGTGAGCATGGTGAGCCTGGTTAAATTGCAACAAATATTTTCAGCCATGATCTATACTCATTAGGCTTTGTTTTCCGCGTAGCCGTGACATCGTTTGGTGTGAAAATCACCGGCAATCACTGGGATACTAGAATTCCGCTCTAGGACAGAAGCCAAATCTTATAACCTTTCAAAGAAAGCAGTTTCTTAGCGAACTGTTTAGACTTAGCGAGTACATGTTTATGGCTCTGAGAAATTGGTTGTCTTTGCGAAACCTATTATTGGACAAACAATCATGTTAGGCTTTTGCTTGGACACTGGACAGCATAAATACAGCACTATAACTAACTGGATCCTTCTTGGTTTGGTACGTGATAATATTCGCTTTTTCTCATTAACTAGCTCTAAGGAAGACAATTTTCCACGTTCGAATAAATTGTGCTCCGTGGGAGACAAACAATGTGGATACCACCTGATCCATTATGTACATATATTTGTCAGTATAAACCAAGTATTGTATAGTGTGGAAAAGAAAAAGTAGACCGGCTTCATCCTTATTGGGAATTCATCACGTGCTGTCCAGATTTTGCCGCGGACACAGCTCGAACTTGGGAATCTGGTGCTCTAACATCTGAGCCACCCTGCCGCCTTTTCAACTATACAATACTTATTTTGAAAAATGTGTGCACATAATTGATCAGGTGCTTATATCCAAATTGCAACCTTGATTAAAAGTAATTGTTATCACCGCCCGCCCAACCAATGTTTGCTTAATTATATAAGTTTGAATACTACGCCGACCTAAAAAGCTGACTATCTCGCAAGGTAAGAACTCTTTTCCGCCAAAGGTTAGTAGATAAACTACACCACGACTTGAAAAACTAATTGCAGTTACATATATTGACATGTTTCGAAATATAAATGTATATATAATATTTTAAAATCTGGTATTTAACTGGCGATAAAATGGGCTCCATTTTTATTTGAATATCGAAAACTGTATTTTAAATTCTCTATATTTTTCTCTTTTCTTCCGATAGGACTTCGCTGAATTGTGGCCTCATCTTGATGTTGTTATAAACGCAGGCCCCCTTAACTCAGCCAATCAAGCAGGCTCAACTATTGTTGATTTGGAGGGTGCCATAGATGTGCTAATTTCTGCTGACAACGATCTGCTAAATGACCAGACTCCAGACACCCGCCCGGATACCAATTTGGAGACTGAACCCAGCAACCAGCTTGATAAATTATCTGGCCGAAAGCGCCGTTTTTCTTCTGAAGTTTTGACAAAAAATTATAAGACTTTCAGAGTGGTCCGCGAAGGATGGTATGTCAAACCGTGCGGCACTATTCGAAACTGTCATTTTTACTCGTTAAAGTTGCTACCGTTTTTCCTGTCATTAGCAGAATTATTGCAGTTTAATGTGTAACGAATTACTTCGCAGGTTGCGATAAGTATCGTTTGAATAAATTATTGTCATCAATGGCCATACCAATTTCCACCCTGATATATCTTACGCCTTATTCAGTCATTTTGGTAGCGTTATTGTGAATATTACCTGGACTAAATAGAGATAAGGGAGGAAGGCGAATAGCGGTTCTCTTTTATAGAAAAGCATTACGTTCGCTATCAAACCCAGTTTAATTAGATTGTTGCATTTGATTACCGTCGGAGCTCTTGTAGAAAAATCTTATCTTGTGCGACAGCCTCTGTTGGCACTTGAGTAACCCTTTAAAATGGCCTGATGTTAATAAGTATGGCTCTAATATTTACAACTGGACGTCTATATTGTATTCGCCAGTTAAATACCAGCTTTACAAAAAGTATTTGTCTAATATGACAAACATTGATTGAGCGAGTAGAGATAGCAAGTATTTAAGTCAAGGTTGCGAGATTGGTATAAACGCCGATCCCGTTGTGTATCCATTTATTAGAAACTTCTAGGTATTTTATAATGTTGCTGAGGCAAATAATCCATTACACTGGTTTCATCCTTATTGGGAACTGTACAGAATTTGCCTCGCGTACGGCTCAAACATAGATACAGTTTCAGACTCCGAAGAAAATGTGCCCAGGTTCGAGCCCTGTTCTCGGAAAATTTTGAGCAGTACTTGTAAAGTTCCGAATAAGTTGGAAACTGGTCTACTATACGAAGAGCCTATGCTATCTTACGCAATGTTTAGTTTATACTAAAAAATGAATATATAATTTGGTTTGTGTTAATATTAAGCTGGCTACCTTTGCTTAAATTAGTATTTTAGATTTGTGTTTTGCTTGATAGATGCAATCGCGTTTTAATTGGGATCAAGTTAACTGAAGCTAGTTTTCTACGTTACAGAATTGATAACCACGTGTTTATCGTTTATTAATCGTCACGCGCATATTTAACTAAGGATTAAATATATAAGGTTATTAGCAGTTTGGCAACGGGAACTATTTAAGCACCTTTCCCTTTTTAGCAAATGGAATAATGGCAGAACTGTAGTTCTTTTCACCTACTTGTATCCTTCTATCTTTATTTGTCATTATCAGAGCATGCCGTAAATCAGAGTTACCTGAATCAAATTGAAATTTATATACGTTTAATATTTTAGAAACTAAAATGTAATAATCAACAGTACTAATCTTATGTACGCTATACTTAATTAAAATCTCTAGTACAAAATTTTATTGTGCGATTAATTTGAGCAATTATTGCAATGAAATTTGAAAATTGAAATAATCTCCAATTCTATTTTTAACCAATTTCACAAGATGAAAGACTACAAATTGTTACATTTTCGTACGCTTTTCAGACTTCATAAGTTTAAAACAGTATTTCTTGCCTACGTTTCCTTTGGTTATGACTATTCAGTGGTATTGCCTAGATGAATTTTCAAAAAGGACAGGTAAGTAATTATCTCAGATTATGCCAATAACAACACTGTCGACATTCACTTGCAAGAGATGAGGGTGACGACTTTACAAAGAGCAATTGAAGTGAAATTGTCGGCACTTAAGTTTTGCTTCTGAGTATTACCCTGATGCTTTATGAACAATATTCAAATGGAAGGTAGACGTTGGTTTACAATTCTGTCTCGGCGATGGCAGCTTAAGACAATGCACATGTTATTGTTTTACAAAAAAGTTTTTTCGACCGTAAGTTGTCGGGGTTCACTTCCCAATACTTTGTATGTGGGCAGCTAAAACACGAAATTACTTGATCTCTGTTATGACTGACACAGATCGGGCAATTTTGATAAATCCCGTAGCGCAATCATTTCATTTTGTTAAAAAATATTCTGCGAAAAGATTTTTTATGAATATTATATGTGTATAATATTTCACTTATAGTAAAACAGAGTTATGTAACGAGTTATTAACTTGGATCTAAGCTAATTTCTGTACTTATCTTCTTATTTTTAGCGCTTTGACGAAAACTTTGAGGACTCTGGAGGAGAAATATGGCCTGAAGAGAGTGTAATTACATTTTGTAATTAGATGCTATCATGCAGATTATGAATGTGCTCTATTTACCAAAACTGGGCAATGTCAATTGGTGCGGTGTTGCTCCATACCGAAAACATTCATCTACATCTTCCTTTCAATCACCTGACGAATCTCGTCATCTTGCTTTTCTGAATTGATTACTCCATTTTTAAATCGATGTAAAATTTATTTGCCTTTTTGATGCATAGTATTCTTTTTAGTTTCTTTATCGATTTTTGTCCCTTCTTTGCATCTTCCCTGGTCCTTCCCTTTGTTTTCTCTCACTTTCTCCAACACAATTTTTTATACTTCGTAATTTCGCCTACTTTTAATTATCGTTTTTGAAGCCTTTTCGAAATGACGTTATTTTGTGCATCATTTTCGCCCCCCTTTCCTTATACATTTGTAAATTAATTTTCAAATTTACGCCTTTATATTTGTAATATATTTCGAAAGCTTGTTAATGCAAACTGGGCTTTTTAATATCACGAAAAATTAGTAAAACTCTAGATACGTAATGCATTTCTCCTTATTTAAGCATTAGTCGGTAAGACAATGATTTGTAAATGGTTTATGATCGATTGTTTTAAAATTTATTTTAACTCAATATTTATAATGTAATATTCGAAAGCTATCCTAATTGATTTAAAAATCCACCTTCTTACATTCGTAAGCACACAAATGCGTTCCTTAGAAAGAGCTAAAAAATAGCTCTTGTTCATTTAACCGAATAAACTAGGCTTTATCATTTCACAATTAGAAGTCTAGAAAGGTGTCGAGTGGGTTTCATTATCTCTGTTTTTGTGTCGTTAGTTCTGTCAGACTTAAAGAGACTCTTAAAAATTGTTAGAAAATGAGTGGAATAGAATTTTCTGATCTGACACTTGGTGGGTTGCAGCTAGTCGTATCGGTAGTAATGAGGGGTCAACATTCTACCGCAGTTTAATTTTGTTGATGATACTGCAATAAATTCGGATTATAATTTGCCTTTAAAATATTGTTTTTATCCTAAAAAAATTAAGATTAAATAGATCAGCGTCTCTTACTCTTTTTGTCTGGTGGCCTCGTGCTAACCATAATTCATACAATTGACTAAAAACTGCTTCCGGTTGTTTTTGCGTGATACAGACTAAAAGCCTCGAATTTCAATATTAAAGCCCATATTGCAGCAGTTTTGTCCTGCGTTTACATATGTATGTACGCATGTATGCTTACATGTTTGTATGTATGCCCATAAATTCTCTAAATAATAATCCCATTGAAGGTTTCTGTTCATTTTAGTGTTGACAACACCAGAATTTTAAAATACCTCTAAATATTATTTAAATCAATGTCGCGAGCTTAATACAAACATCAATCCAATTATATATAAACTTATCATTATAAAAAAGCATTGTAGCGAAGAAATCTCATTCAGTAGACCGGTTTCTTCCTTATTGGGAACTCTTCAAGTACTGTCCAGAATTTTGCCAGGAACGGAGCTCGAACATTGGCATATTTGCTTCGGGGTTAATGAATATCAACCCTGTTGCACACTACACTCATTTTTCAGTAGACCTGCTTCATCCTTATTGGGAACTCTCCAATAATTGTCCAGAATTTGTCTCGAGCAGGGCTCAAAACTGGGCATGTCTGCTTTGGAATCTGTTGCCGTAACCATTGAGCAACTTGGCCGCGTGCTACAAACAGTTTTCAGTCATACGAACTATTGTGTTTCGATTAGCCTTTCCTTCATATGAAACCGAAGAGCCATCTCTTTATACGTAAAGTTCCAAATAGCCACCCAAAATCTGTCCTCAAAGAACTGACACTACGCCACCTTGTAAAGTGATTTTAAATTGAAGATTTACAATATTTAAAAAATCATAAATTGCGTGGGATGCGATCAAAATTATTAAAATTTTGTTTTTGAGCTTGATATAACCACCAATTCTTCTATATGTTTTTATTTATCATTATAAACTAAGCAGTGCATAATATAAAAAATGCAGTTAGTTCAGTAGACTGGTTCTAATCCTGTCTGCGGCAAAATCTTGACTGTACTTCATGTTATCCCTATAAGACGAAAGCGGTCTATTTGATGAATTGTCTTTTCTAAATTATACAATTTTTAGTTTAATCTGACAAATTGGAGTGGTGCTTACATCACGATCACAACCTCGATTTACATAATTTTTACCATTATTTGTTTAGTTATATAAATGTTTAATTCAGTATCACTTCTCCAGGTAATATTTTGTGTGCACTGTAATTACAGATTTAGCAGGTGGTTAAGTGGAATTTTATGTCTAAATAGACGTCATATAGGCTCAATCTAAAGGAAGGATAACCAAGAAACGTTAGAATATAATTGAAAATTGTATGTCACGTGCGGCAGAGTGGCTCAGTGGTTAGAGCGAGACTCCGAAGAGAACGTGCCCAGATTCGAGCACTGAATAGTACGCGAGGAGTTTCTAATATGGACGAAAACGTTCTACTGGATGAATTTCCCTGCAGTCTTCATTTTTAATCATTAGAGTACAACATAAATTGAACAAATCGGAATCAAATTGCAATAGATATGTTTTTTTGTGTATAATTTTCTACTTCAACTTGTCAGCAGTCCAATTGAATGGTGGATGAAGTTGGCACAACACGAAAATTAACGTCACGACCCATGTTAACTAATATTGTGTTCGGCTGGAATTTCACTCTTCTTAACTCCCTGTATGGGGTATTCTTGTTCATTCGAGAATGCTGTACTTTATATAATGTAGATGTTTACCGGAATATGTACACTATTTGTAAGGTGTGTGTGTGTGTGTGTGACTTGATATTTGTTGCATTTTTAAGAACATGTAGCTTATATCCTTTGAATTTTTGTGGGTTGGATAGAACCGCATTTCCAATGGTTAGTATGAGCGATGTTGAAGCCTTCGGAAGAAAAGGACGAATCCATACTCAGCCGGATCGAAGCCAAAACGGATACAGATATGGAAATTGCGATCAATCGGATCTTTGTGAAACTGTTGGTGCAAAGCTACAATCCGCGTACGCAAAACGCAGCATTGCAAAAACATGTAGCTTGACTTAATACGTGTTAACTAAACAGGAGCAGTGCTGTAGTATGCGTTGGTAGTGGCCAATATGCCTTCTTTCTGTTCCATATTTCTTACACGCATATATACTGGAGCTGAAGTTAGTGCTGGTAAAAGTTGGACAAAATTCATTTTCTGTCCAAAAATGAATCAGAGCTTTCCAACTGCTCCGAATGAGCAGAAGTTCTTTATTTAGGGGCTTACCTTATTAATCAATTATTACTAATAATTTAAAATTTCATTTCAAGTTATGGACAAAATATTAAATAGAGCTACTTTTGGATGCGATAAGGAATTTCTTCCATAAAAATACCTTTTTACAACAGTTTAACATGTCAATTTTACGCTAAGTATAGCCTTTGTTGAACCATTTTATTTTTTATAACATGAATTTGAATAAATTACATAATGTAGTAAGTAAGTAGCTTTGTTGGTACTATGTCAATAAATAAGAATTTAGGATAACGAACATACACGCGTCCACACAAATGGATATAAACTTAAATCATGCATTTCAGGTTTAAGTACAGTTTTATTTTTTTTTATTTTCCAGCTTTATATGATACATGGAAAGCCACCTGGTTTTGGTCTAATATTCTTTTTGATTCACGACTTTAGCAATTGGCCTGTCCTACTCCCATAGCACTGTTCGATTGCAGAAAGTTGGTTATTCACATCTACATTAAAGTGCCGTTTTATTAAGGAACACAGCTGACACCTCTTCATTGGCCGAGCCAATTGTTACATTGTAATACGCTTCAAATTAGACCGATTTCACAATGTCATTTAATTGAGAATTATAAATATTGTTAGTTCTAACCGCTCCTCTCCGCAGCCGAATAGAAAAAATGGACAGTTTGTTCCTAAAAATATGCCAATCTTAATAGCTAGCCTTCGTTGCTAACGGTCATGGCATTTCGTATTCGAATGTTTCGGCTTGACAACAAAGTGGTCATAACTAGTCGTACTGTTTACGCTTTTAATTGCTCTGTCGCTTTCGATGAACTGAACATGCCATTATTGGCAACAATTTATTGATTCCCTTTTCGATTTTGTCGGCGATTGTCATCATTTTCCTAGCTAAAGTTCTCCATCTCTAGAGAAATTATTCTGAATGTTGAATAGAGGCGCTGTTTTCTTTGTATATGAGCTCAGTTCTCGCCGTCGAACGCACAGTATATTGCCTAATGTCTTCCTCTGTCCTGTTAGTGATCCTGTGGGAAGTTTCGAGTAGCTTCATTTTGTGATATTGCCATAGGTTCTACTTGATGTATTGCAAGAGGATCTGATCCATTTCGTACACAGTTTTGGCTTACAAATGATTAGTCTGAAAGATAACGGATCTTTTAACCATTAAAGCTACTCCATGAGTTAATGTGCGAAAATGAAATTCAGTATAACTTTTTTATTGTTGAATTTTAAAACTTTAAATCTCTAACAATAAATAGAATAAGTAAAAGACGTCTCGTCTTTTAGTGAGAAAAAAGTCATCGTATTTCTGCAAAAAAATATTTCGGTTCAAATAAATAAATTCGCATAATAGAGTAAAAAACTAAAAATAAGCCTCATTAATCTTATGAATGAAATGAAAAATAAAATGGCTATAGTTATAATGTATGAAAAAGAACCTATATATGAAATAGGTTTATAAAGGCCTCCGATGGTTTGCAATAAAGTTGATGTAGTTTACGGTAAGTCTTTTATTCTCTTTTCTCATATGCTTATTTCACCTTCTCTCTTTTTTCTCTCTCTCGTTATGTAATGACTTAATTATAAGCGTTTATAGGACACTCGAAAACCAGTTCGCGAATAGGGCTAGGTTTGTGTATATGCCTGGAAATCGTGGCTTAGCGCAGTCGATGCCCCATGACACAATGCCAGCTTGCATGACACTGCCGTCGTTGAACTGACAGAGTAGGGGTCCTCCGCTGTCGCCTTGGCAAGCGTCCACACCACCCTGTTCGTAACCGGCACAAAAGCTTGACTAAAATAGAGAAACATTGTATGCATACTTTGTTTAGAGAAAAGAAATATCAAACTGTGATTTGTTGTTTTTACAAAAATGTCTTCTCTAAAAGGGTAACATTACAACTTGGTACGATAGTTGTGAATTTAAATTGAAATAACCTTTTGGAACTATAATAGGTTCTTTAGCGACAATTTTGTTGGTTAACAATATATATATATATATATATATATATATATATATATATATATATATATATATATATATATATATATATATATATAAAACAGAGATGAGGATATCTGTTACGGTAAGTCGCAGGCGAACTTATGCTTGTGTGGTAGAATTCATCAAGCTTCATTAACAATCTCTGTTCATCGATGGATTCTTTCATATTTTCAACGATTCAAGCGTTTTTTGGTTAGTAATGACGTGGTCTAGTGTTCGATAATGCGATTAATAGTGACCGTCTTTGACAAATCTGGCCTTTATCTTATGCAGCTCCAGCCAAAAACTTAAGTTGCTGTAAAGCGCACAATCTTACGGGTTGTTTTAAACATTTCGTACAACTTAACGCCAGCTAGTTATAATGAAATATTGCGCAAGTTATGTTTAACGCCTTTTATTACGATGATTGATCATCGTATCAATAAAACACACGTTCCTCGTGCAGATGGATGTGTGGCCGCATAACAAATGAAGTTCACAAATTTTGCTTCCAATATAATTTTGAGCATCCTTACATTGCCTTGTAGTTAACTGGCTTATGCTCTTTGTTGGAGGAAGAAAAATTATTAATGTGGGCATTTTTTATCATCGGAAAAAATGTAACATGTTAGGAATACGTTGAAATATTATGTAATGGAATTGCGCTATATTTAATTAGGACCAGCAGCCCGGTGAATATCAAAGCTATACCAAAATTTCATGTTTGACTTGCTTCAATATGTGAAACTTCAGTTATGATATATAAACATTCAGTCGAATGAAGTGTTATTTTTTCTACAATAACCTTCATCAATTCAATTAAATCAGCGTTGATTTTGCGGATGACCAAACTTGAACTCAAATCAAGTTCGCTGATCTGAGATAAACACCAATAGATTGGATTAAACCGGTCGTAAAAACTAGAAACGTACCCTCAGTAGAATTTGCTGACGTGTTTCAATCGTCTTCGGTCATCATCCAAGCATGACAACATACTGTCTTACAAGTATTAGATCTCCGTTTTTATATAACATATTGCATATCGGGTAGGCGGCTTTCACACCCCTATTAATCAGACGTCCATTACGAGTAACTGGTAAACGAAAGTAAAATTTCTATGCTTTTTTACTGCGGCTGACTCCTTTTGGAGGATAAGCCGGCTCCACATTTCATGGAGTTTCTTGGGAATTTGATATAAGTGGTGTCCCCTCACCACTCGGCTTTTTGATCGAGGACGCACCTCTAGCCTTTGCACATCCAAGCGCAGTCTGCAAGGCAGCAGTAAGTTGCATGGTTGCCAGTGGCTGTTGAGAGCTCATTCGCCATTCGGAAGTACGGGGTACTGTCCAGGAGTCCATGTAATCCTGTGGCTGTTGAACCCTTTTGTGGCGGGGAACACAATTTCTATGCAGTATTAATCATTAGCTTTCTACAGTTTTACACCTTCAAATTCAATCAGGCAATCATAAATTAAAACAAAATATGCGGACATTCATTATTACTTCATTTCATTTTGAATCGGTCGCACAATAACGTAAAACGTGCGTCAGTAAAACTCACGGATGCGTAAAGACTTTTCATGAGCACGATTGGAGCAAGATTGCAAACTATCTATTCGATCGCAACCATTACAGTTTAAAACGTTTGCCACATTCATAATAATCGTTCAATCAGGCAACCGTGGACTAGTGGATGGTGGAAAAATTCTTGGCAAACAAATTTGCTGATTTAGAATAACCAACAATCCCAATATAAAACAGCCGTCAAACATAGCTGAAATACCAACAGCGACACATACCGACGTGTTTAGGAATTGCTTGTTTATCATCAGAATACGGGAGGAAATTTACCAGCGGGATGCCAAACGAAACGTATATATTAAAATGTTTGAAATTCTTGACGCGATTCCCACCCGTAGTATACTCGCTGCAATGAACATTACTGGAGTTCCAACTGTCCAATTTTCACCAGCACGGACATAAAATTTAGTTGCCTTCCATACGATCATGGCAGCTATTAAAAAGAAAAAACTAATTTTGCAGTTGGCCTTCATATATATTTATATCTGCCTTTTACGTTTCACACCTATAAAATCTTAATTCGACAACAAATGATGTGCAGAATGGTGGCTTTTCCGAAATCTGTGTGTGCATTGTGATTTTATTTCTGCTGGCCTGTTTGCCATCGTGCACAATTGATAGCCAGAAATGGTCTAAACGCGTCAGAACCTGTAACTGACGGTACGTTTGCTAAATTCTGCGACTCTTTAAACGTTGAAATGCACTTATGTCATGTTTTGAAACGATATAAATATTAGTTCGCACTAAGTGCGTAATCAATGAAAATCCTATAGGTAATGGGATTAAGTTACCTTTTTAACTGTTTTCTGACCAGCGTCAACCGCATTTCGTTTACATATGTGGATTATCAAATTTTTGCTCTTTATTATTTTTAAAGTTTATTTTATTATCTGACATCTTCTGTCTTAGGATTTCAGTAGCATCAACTTTATCTGTATAAATATCAGAACTACATTGTTTCGTTGAAACTCACTTAACTTTTGGATGCATAGCTGTTGTGCAAATAAACAACCTCAATGGACCAGGAGGCCCATGAAAAAGCCAATAAATTTTCATAAATTATTTAATTTATGTACCGAAATCTAATATTTAGCAGTATGTGTATTAAATTAAATTTTTATAATTAATTATTATTTCCTATTGAATTTAACGAATATTTTTTAAGTTTGTGTGAATTCTAAATTTTTAATATTAATTTTGTTTGTAATCTGGACCACTAATACGAAAGATAAACCACCTTATGTAGTGCAATGGTAATACATTATTTCAAATCATACGAGCTAATCAAATTCTACCCAACTTGAAATATATTTCTACGTGCTGTGCATCAGATAAGTAAGGCCACACATCGATAGAATATGGCAAAGGTTTGAGAAAAGAGAAAATACATGGCGAAGTTGTATAGGTATATGCAATGAGCAGCCGCTCAAAACAAAAAATTTGGCTCCCTCGCCACACGCTCACACAGACATCTATGAAAAATCCACAGATAATCGGCTAAAGAGATCCTCCAGCGCTGGTGTGTATAGGTAAAAGTCGCACTCAAAAACTAACACATAATCCTTTGCAAATCCATATGGAAACCCAACATTATTTAAACATTCGTAATTTATTTCTTTTCTGGCCCTTTATACGTCTGCTTCTGTTTAATTCCCCTTTTAATAGTTGATTCAATTAGGGCTACCCCAGACAATTAATTGAATCAATTATTAAAGAGGGAATTAAACAGAAACAGACATATTAAGGGCCAGAAAAGGAAACAGTCTACCTAAACTTCCCATTTAAGGGGGATGCAATTTCCTGAATGGCACAAAATAAAGTTGAAGCGGCATTAACAAGCAAATTTAATGCAGCTAAGCTACGAGTGTTATTTGGGGTAGCACACTTGCCTTTACCAGCAATCAAAGAGAAACAGCCGTTAATGTCGATATCAAATATTATTTACCAATATACATGCGCAAGTTGTCGATCAACTTACGTAGTCCGATCGACCAGACGGCTAATTTCTCGAATAAGAGAACATTGTAACTTAAACGCCTGTTTTAAATCAAATGGTGAATTTTAAACAATACCGCTTTGTGTAGATACTAATGTCCGTTGACTTTCAATTGTGTTTTTGTGTAGCCACAGTAAATTCCAATAATATTATATGGCCTTAATGAACATTGGTTGCGCGGGCGGTGATAACAATTACTATAATCAAGGTTGCGGTCTTGATATAAACACCTGACCCATAAATTACTTACATTTGTCGATATAAACTTAAAATTGTATATTGTAGAAAGGACAATTCATCCAGTAGACCGGTTTCGTCCTTATTGGGAACTCATCATGTACTGGCCAGAATTTGCCGTGGAAAGGGCTCGAACCTGGACACGTCTGCTTAGGAATTTTGTGCTCTAACAACTGAGTCACCCTGCCGTCTTTTTTGCTCAATCTATATATTAGTCATTACCTGGTATTTTGTAGGCAGGCTGATTATGAAGGCATTTTATTGCTTCTTTAGTCTGTGTTTGCCTGAAAGCAGGAAACGAGTTTATTATGCTTTGTCTGATTTAAATTTAGTAAAGTATTTTTTTAGATTTTTTTAAATTCTTGAACGCGATTTAATTAGTTGTTATCGTCAACTTCGCAATTCTCGTCCGCTTATCTCTATAACTTTTATGAACTAGCATAACCTCCTTTAAAATATGAGAAAATTGCCTTGCCGAAAGTTAACTGGTCAGGAAAAGAGCTGTGTTTCTGTTTTCCAGAAGATATGTACATTACGGTTTGACCCTCATAAGTCAGTTTGCCGCTTTACTCTGATGATAACCACGGAAGATTGAGACACGTGAATTCGTGTAGCGGCCGATAGCTCTTTTATTCTGCGCGACTGTTTAGGAAATGGGACTAGTGCTCATCTGAAGTCCGCAATCCGCATTTAAATAAATATGTGTTAATTCCACGTGATCAATCATCACTTAATTGGTTCGAGAAATCGGAATTTTCATAATATTATAGCCAGCTAGTGACATTTTATTTATGAGGTTTGTAAACATACCTTTGTTACAGAAGAAAGCCATGACTGGCATTTGGCGAAAGGTATAACGGGAACTTGAGCCTGCAACAGGACATTGTTGTTGCCAGTTCCTTTGGTATCACCCCAACCGGCCACAACACAATTGATGCCTCCTCGTTCTAACATTCTGGCGTAGCTCTCCTGCTTTGCCAACGGCATTAGTTTAACTTGATTGGACAGTTGTGCCGGTGTGCTTAGTTGCATAAGAGCCAAATCATTCGCGTAGTTGGACGGTTGATATCCGGGATACACATAAATGGCAGCCACGTGATGTCGTTGGACACCTGCTTGTTGACCGTCCTGTCATTTTAGTAGATTTATAAAAATGGTTACTAAAATTATATGTCAATAAAAGAACAATTTAGACCTGATCAAATGCTTTTTGCCTTTTTCGACTCTTCCTTTCAAATTATCCAAATAAGGAACTTTTTAACATTTTTCTCACAACTCTGCAGGATTGTAGCTTTTATACCGGCTAATTTTGCTTTGTGCTCCTTGTTGTTAATTAACTTATATAGTGCTTGTTAGATGCTGTATTTTGCGGCGATCTAATATATATGCAATTATGTATTATGTCGTGTGCACCTAGTAACAAATTCGTTCAAATATGGTTGTGCTGGTGGTGATAGCAATTATATAAATCAAAGTTTCGATCTAGATATAAACACCGGTCCCATTATATGCATAAATTTGTCCTTATTTACTAAGCATTGTATAATTTAGACTGGTTTAATCTTTATTGGTAAATATTCACGTAATGTCCGCTGCAAATTCTGGGCACCATGTGAAGATTACCAATAAGGACGAAACCGGTCTACTGGATGAATTACTTTTAATCAAGGTTGCGGTCTTGATATAAACACCTGAAACTTCTAGATGTGGGCTCGCCACATGATGTAGCGTCCATCAGAGAGCGTAGTGGATAAGTTCACAGAATCCGAAGCAAATGTGCTCCTATATGAGCAACGACCGTGTCAAATTCTCAAGAATGACGAAACCGGTCCATCGGAAGATTTGCCTTTGGCATCTGACGCAAAGTTTAGTTTATACTGACAAAATATGTATAATAAATATCTTGCCGTTAAACTTCAATTCAATATAACATCCCGAAGTGACAGATCGTTGATGGTTGGTTAGAACTTCCAGTCTTAAGGGATTCAAAATAGATCTAACCTGAAGGAAAGGTAAACAAAAATACATAGGTTGGTATGTTACTCAACTTGCGTGTAGTATGCGGCAGGATTGGTGGGGTGCATGATCCCAGAATCCGAATTAAATGTGCTCAGGTTCGAGTCGCGTCCGTGGCATATTCTGGACAATACCTAACGAGCTCCAAATAATGACTTAACGGGTCTAGCGGGTGAATTGATTTTGTTAACTCAAGCGAAAAATATGTATGCATACAATCTGTAGAAACTAACCACGGCATAAGAAAAAAAAATTAAATTCATCTTCAAGACAGGTTTCTTTAATCATGGAAACCAATCCGCAGTAGCTGAACTTGCTTTAACCAGAGTTTGAATTTAGAATCATTTGGTTGAGTCATACAACTCACATGAGCCGCAATATGTACGCGATTTTCAGTTTTAAAACGACCGAAGTTGTGTCAATGTTTCTTTCAGAATGATCTTCATGGGCTCTCTCTTGATCTAAAGTCCATTTCGTTGCTTTACAATGAGACAGACACAGTATCACCAGGGGAAGTGATATTTAATTAGAGTTTGATGATAGAATTTGATTGTTTATTTGTTGTCGCGAAACATAGTCGAATTGACGTCAGTTCCGCATATTGGAAACTTTCGATCTTACTCGTTCGTCGTCATAACACAGCGATAAACTAAATAATGGGGATAGAAAAGATGTATGTGTCTGATTTTTGAAATTCTAGAACACGGCTCTCATTCCTGGTGGACACAATGCAATGCAATTTACTGGAACTTTGGCTTCTCGATTATGGTGCGGTTCTGAACTTAACTTTGTTGCTAGTTTCTCTTCAATAACAGCAGTAATTCAGTAAAGCGAAGCTAATTGCTTTGTGGACGAATACAATAATTTGGATCAGGTTTTTTAGAGTTTAATTCAAGTTAACTTACTTCCTGTTCTCCTATCGGTACAACAATTGTGTAACAGAGCTACACAATAAATAACAACTATTATGCGATTGAACGAAAATGGTTGCGGGAGCGGTGATATCAATTGATATAATCAAGTTTGCGATCTTGATATAAACACCTGACCCTTTATGTACATACTTTTGTCACTATAAACTAAGCATTGCATAGTGTGGAAAAGGCGATTCATCCAGTAGACTGGTTTCCTTCTTATTGAGAACTCATCACGTACTGCCCAGAATTTGCCGTGGACAGGGCTTGTTCGGAATCTGGTGCTCTAACCACTGAGCCATCCTGCCGCACACTACACTGCACACAATTTTCAGTTATATACTAACCAATGTAACTCGGTAAGCCTTTTTACTTTAGGTGGAGCTCATATGGCATCCATTTAGATCCAAAAGTTCCCACAACCATCCCAAATCTGTCATTACTGAAAAAACACCACACTACATGGGGAAGTGGTATTGAAATGAACATTTATATAATTAAACGAACATTAGTCTGCTTCCGAATCTGATGCTCTAACCACCGAGCCACCCTTAATAAATTGCCTTTCCGACACTATACAATGCTTGGTTTATACTGGCAAATGTATGCAAATATAGGGTCAGGTGTAGTTAACACTTCGTTTGTTAAAGTTCTAGTGTAATTCTTTCAGCAGATAATCTTGATTGGAATTCATGCTGTTGGAATAAATGACCTCACGGGTAAATTTATTTAAATCACGCTTACATAATCTGAAACGATACCACTTTCATTTTGTTTAACCAGTATCCCAAAATGGCAAAATTTCCATCAAGTATTACACAACACGTTTCGATCCATCATAATCATCATCATAGCGTGACGACGGACGGAAACGCAAGGATCAAATCTAAGTTCATAAATAAGATATGGAAAATCAGAGACGTAGTTCTCAAGTAAAGTGGACTTTTAAATTTTGTACGGAGAATATTCTTGCCAGTCAAACGTCAAAAATATTTCTAGCTAAACAGCAGGATTTAACCGTTATTGATCTTCGAGCATGTTGGCTTTTACTACATTGATGAGCTATGAGGTTAAATCCGTGGCAACGTGGTGACATCTATTTGATTGCAATGATTTTTTAAGATATTAGTGCAATGCGTATCCTAGTCAGGCACTCAAATGCTGTGTTGAGTCAGTTATCAATCTATCTATAAATAAACACTCAACGGATTCTCACTTTCAAATGAATTTTTCCTTGCTTGAGTCAATCATAACTGTAGGTAATAGAAGACATCACCTGGTGTAATCTAAGACAATTTTACTGAAGCTGTAATATAATTATCATTAATCAGTAAGAATTTTACATTAAAAGAGGTATTAAATTCTACGAAAAGTACATTTTATTAGAATATTTTCTCATGCTTTTATTTGACATCTATTTATTTAAATCAAGTTTGCGAGCTTTAGATAAGCATCAATCCCTTTATATTTAACAAGTTTTGCCATTTCGTACTGGTTAAATACAATGGGATTTGTGTTCATCTCATGCTCGTAAACTTAATTTAAAAAGATTTTATCACCACCCGCGCAATCATTGATTGTTTAATTATTGGCATCTATTGATTGCATAATCTTAAATGTGCATAGGCGTGTACAGTTAACATGTCGGTGCGAACATGGTTCCGCCACCTTAGATGAATTCCGTTGTAACAGCGGCAAGGACACCTTTGGTTTGAAGAACTAATGACAATTTTCATTAAAAGGTCAATAAAAATTAGCAAATTTAACTGTGAATATTCAAATTTGAGCAAAAGGTATGCTTAACTGCACATGCAAATGTGAGTCTGCATAAACGAAAGTAATTATGCTTATTTCATTTTTACTTACTTTGTAATAGCGCCCCAAATCAACGGCCCAATACGACGGAGATGGCATGGGATGCACACAGTGTGCTGCTGTTAACACCCACTGTGCACTTATCAGTGCACCGCCACACACATGAGAGTAAGCGCCACCAGCCCTGAGCGACACAATATAGGGCCATGTACCAGGTTGAGCGGGAGCGCCATTTACTACACGACCCCAGTCAATTGTAACATTGGTATTTGAACCTGCATCTGAACTATAGTTAAAAAATAAGACCACAATTTTCATTTTATGCAAAAAAATGTCTAGTAACTATTTAAACTAGTAAGAATCAGGCGGCAGCATCACGAGAAGGCGTCACCTTAGTGGCGCATGCGTTTCGGCTTACTGGCGACTCATCAGGCGGAGCTGGTACTTTACCTCATGCCCAGTTTAAATGAGTAAATTAGTCACTGACAAATGATTAGGTAATCACCTAAACGTGTGCGCCTCAAATAATCTTTGACAAACTATCGTAATTTCACAGTGCAACACGGGAGCGCACACACATATAAGATATAGCATGGAGAAAAATTTAACAGCAATAATAAAAGTTTTTTTTAGTATATTAAACGTATATTCTCGAAATGACGATTATTAATCATTCAAGAAAACCGCTTCTTCAACAAATTTCTTTACCTGATCTAGCCTTAGTTACCACTGGCATTGATACTCATGCAGTCATAATAGTCTTGTTGAGTTGAAATTATTCATTTTATATTTAATTTTAATGTGACGCAGAGCGTCTACGCTTTGGGATATTAAGAATGCTGTACTAGGCAAAAAGGGCCAATCAGTGAGTCTGGAGAAAGTGTGTAGCCGCAGTTGTGCGTACACTTTTTAGCTTATTGATTACTACGTAATAGAGGGCCGATTTGACGCCACCATCCGAATACCTTTTACACACGCATACAATGAAGCCAAACTACAAACGTTATATGAGGTGGCGTATTTGCTTTTAACGACAATAAAAGTGAAAACTGGTATTATCGATCTCAAATATTATTTTTTATTATAGTTACATAAGATGTCGGTATGTTACGTAGGCTGTTTGACTATGCGATTAGTATATTCAATGAAAAAACATATCAATTTAAACGCGTGCATTATACTGAATGGTGACTACACGTCTGCAATGCGCAACCTATTTTTGAGACCTCGCACTTATATTTAGTGGTTATTGCTTTTAGGTTACCTACCCAATGTAATAACAGAAATGAATTAGAAGTTTATGCAACACTGCAAATAACCAGACTGCAGCCTGATTTATGTCCGCAGAAACAGAATGTCAAAGCATTGAGCCTGACCTGAGGGCGATGCACTTAAATGATTGAATATTGTCCTATTTGACACTCTCCGTGGTCAATTTTCCTTTTTTAGTTCTCAAAAGTATAAGGCTGAAAGAAAGTTTTCTCCTATCTGACAAAATTTATTTTTATCTTTGTGCAACTAATCGTATTCCAAAACATAATTCGTACCATCATTCACGCATCACGAAAAAAATACTGCAACTGGGCAAAAAGAATAGATAAACACATAGAGCGATTTATACAAAAATTTCGCTCATTTATTTATATAATCGTATTAAAAAAATATGCTCCAATCGAAGTGGATTTCCGGGTGATTTTCAAAACAAGAAAAAATCAATAATTACGAATTCTCAAAATTAGTTGTGTTGGCATATTCACTCTACAATTGAAAAATGTGTGATATTTTGTATGCGCATATAATTATTATTCTGTTTTTTGTATAATCAAAAACAAAAAAGAATCCTTTGCGTACAGAACAAAATATTTGCAGCCAAAACTGAATCTTGCGAAATAGTGACCATTTTATTCTGTTTAGTTTGAAGATGTGTTGTTTATAAAATAATGCTTCAACTTAGGATGTACTTCTCATTCATACCAATTAATTTTTTAAAGCATCTACTAGATTAACAACGTCACCGATTAAGTAGCTCCTTTAAAATTATTAACCGTATCTGGAGGAAAAATGTCAACAATTAAATTGGTTTCGCCAGAAATAGCCAGTTTAAGCGAAAAAAGTGCCTAACGAATAGTATCAGCCTATGTGGTAAGCCATTTAATCAATAATTAATTTTGAGCCTAAGTGGAAAAATGACGAAAAGTGTTCGAGGCTTGTCAAACAGTATTAATTATTTTGTCACTGACTCAATTTTCGCTCGTAATTCAGCCTTTACAGACAGAGTTCACGCTAATAGGTAAACATAACAATACTTCCGGCATTCTCCTCAATTCAACGTTTCACTTCAATTTACCTTTTGTTACTTGTACCTGCATTGCTGTCCGGCGTACTCCCTTCATTTGCAGGTGCCGTGTTATCATCGTCTGTGGGAAATTGTGGGCCGCAATTCTCTTCATCTTCGCCATATGGACAATCAGTGACATCATCGCAAACCCACTGTTTTGGAATGCATAAATCTGCAAAAAGTAGCAATAAAACAGGAAAGAACTATATGTAATGTATATATATTCTTTTAAAATGCAAGCCTTAAGAAAATTCATAGTACCCTTCCTATGTGTAAAAACAAAATACAATATACATGCGCAAGTCGTCGATCAACTAACGTAGGCCAATCGACCTGGCGGTTAATTACTCGAATGAAAAAAAAATGGTAACTTAAACGCTTGTTTTAAATCAAATGGTGAATACACGTCTGAATTTGATAAGCTGAACCCCTGCTTAAACGTGCAAAAAGTAATTCAAAAAGAAATTAAATTGTACTGAAACAAAGACATAACTAACGGGCCTTCAGAAATAGCCTACGTTCCGCAAAATACAATACACCCATCAATAACGGACGCACTCACAATGAAAGCGATGATACACCACATGACCTTACGCAAAAGGATTGATCTAAATCGCGACAAATTTACAGTTGGGATTGGATTTACGAATATATTAACGAATCCCGAATAATGGCTGTAGATACTGGTAGAAATAAGATTTATTAATAAATTTTATTCCATGGAGTACCCTTCCAATGTGCAATAAAATACAATATAGATGCGCAAGTTGTCGATCAACTTACGTAGGCCGATCGACCAGACGGTTAATTACTCGAATGAGAGAAAATTGTAACGCGTTTTAAATCAAATGGTGAATACACGTCTGCAATTGCGCAACACATCGTTGAAACATCACTCGCATGTTCTCCAGACGCAGCATTTAAAATTATTACAAAATGCAATAACGAAAGGGAACTAGCCACATACGAAGCCTTATGGATAAAAAAATTGCATCCACATTTATGGAAGCAGAAGAAGCATATTCAGGCATTGAGCTCGAACTGGAGGTGACGCACGCAATTGATTGGTTGTTTCCCTTATTTCACACTCTCTCAATGTTTACATATTTCTATCCTTTCAATTCATATATAAACAATAATTGATTGCGCAGGTGGTGGTAACAATTCTTTAAATCAAGTTTACGAGCTTGAAGTAAACACCAATCCCATTGTATTTAACCAGTCCTCGAACAACATAACAAAACTACCGCCATTCGCAACGCACTGACGCGTGTCGACCTTCCATGACCATCATCAGAGTATGACGGCAAACTGACTAGCGAGGATCAAACCGCATTGCATATATACGGAAAGCAAAATTAGATATGCGGCTCTCACCTCTAGTAGTCTTGTATACATTGTACGTGACTGGAAATGTCGGCTGCACAATTTCTATGCATTCACGAACATTAGTTGTTTGTAGCTTTCGCCACACACATATATGTATAGACAATACAATTAAACAATAATTGATTGCGCGTGTGGTGATAAAATTTCTTTAAATCAATTTTGCGAGTTTGAAGTAAACATCAATCCCATTCTATTTAACCATTCGTTGTACTCTGATGATGATGATCATGGAGGATTAAACCCATCAGAAAATTTATTTATTGTTGGCCTGTGTGGCGGATCTCAGACATACTTTACAGTGCAGTGAAAGACGCTACATACAAACACACACACACACACACAGGCTTGTCACATAAACACTATCAATCAGCCAAAACAAAAAATAGTAAACCAGAGTCAGATTTGTTGCCACCCACATAATCAAATGAAGAAACCCAGAATGTATATAAATGAAAGATTGTAAAGTGAAGTTTAGTAGTCTCGAAATAAATGGCCATTATCCACTTTGTTATTAATGTGTTTTTTCTTCCTAATTAGAAATATACTGTGTAATATTCGAAGGCAATGGACATAATAAAGAATATATATATATATATATATATATATATATATATATATATATATATATAATTAAAAATAGGCTACAATTGAGTTTGAAATTAGATCGTCAAGTGTGAAAGGCTGCTTTTACGATACTGATGAAGGAGAAATGCCGTCGCAAGCTCGATGCAAGATGAATAAAGTTTTTGCTAACCTAAAACTTCCAACACGACTCCGTTTGATGTCAGATGTTTCAGCATAGTTTACCAGTAAAAGTTGTAAAATTTCCTGTTCACCTGCACCGGCTCCAGTAATAGCTAGGCCAATGGCGACTGGCGAAACCATCTTCATTTTATTTTGGCAAAATACACCAAAATTTGCTTGCCGGATTCATTTTCATCAATGCTACTCTTCAAGTTTTGTATTATCTGCCAAGTGGTTCTAATATGCGAGCTTATCAGTCTTTTGCAGTTGACGAACTGGACATCCAGGAGATGATTTAAGTTGAGCACTCCATAATGCGTATAATTCAGGCATAGCACGCGGAAAAATATGATGTTTTTCTCAATTAAACGCAACAGTGAACCATTTAGGTATGGTTAGCAATTCTGCTACTCAAGATTACAAAAACGTCCCAGGTAACCCGGTTTTTGAAAGTGGTAAATATACACATGTCAACTATCTGTCTATTTGCTAGGGAAGATAGTTATTCCTTCGAACTACTATTAGATATCATCGGTAATTTTAAAGCTTATCTGAATCAAGATTACGCAGGAATTGGAACGATGTAAGAAGGACCCTGATCTCTAAGATCTGCGATCAAGGCATCAGTGTCACCTATCCTGACCTCGAACTTAATTTGATCGTGTTGCAATCTACATTTCAGCCCTATCGACAGAATCCTAAAAAGGATTTGGCGTTTGCTTAGTGCCGTTATCGTTCGAGCTGATACCACAATTGACGGTTGTGGGATAACTGATTGCACTCATCGGTCGTTAAAATCTGGATTACTTTACATTTCCAGATGCACAGATTTGTTTAATTTATTGATGGACTTTCAATGGTCCCGGAAATGTTTTTGAATAATGATTTTCCGTGTTTTTTTCCGAATTTTCGGGACTTAAGTTCCAGTCCCATCTCCAGGGTTGACACAATACTCACAGGGAAAACAACTCGTGGCAAATATGATTTCCTCATTCAAAACAGATCCTTTTATATTGATTTAACTTAAGTATTTCTTTATCTGCCCCAATATCCGACCTAAATAACCATTCGCCAATACTCACATGTATACACGAAACCACCCACATACAAACAAAAACCTATGCGAGCATATATGTGAACTATAATTTAAATTGAAATTTCTGGAATAAATATAACCATTATGTCACGATTTATCAAAATTTCTTTTCAGGACGCGCAAATGGACCAACAAAATTTTCATTTCCAGTATGTTCCATTAATCCTCAATTCCCGGTTTACCTACTTTCCTCCTGTTTGCAATAGGTCATAGAGAGAGAATGAGGTTAATAGATCTGCTTATATAATATAGTATGACTCCATTGTTTGGACAAGACCGAAAATAACGAATGGTAGAACAGCTAAATAAGCATGTATTTATATTCATTTCCTGGATGATTTTAATTATTTACTTAAATATCTGTGTACAAACCATATGCATTTGAAATTTGATTGCGGAGTACCAGCTTCATATTCTGCAATGCCGCGTTTTGCGTACGCGGGTTGTAGCTTTGCACCAACAGTTTCACAAAGATCCGATTGATCACAATTTCCAATTTCGTCCCTTTCTTCTGAAGGCTTCAACATCGTTCATACTAACCAATGGAAATGCGGTTCTATCACATCTTTGTGATATGAATTTGTGATGTGAAATTAAAAGTTTATAACTGTTGCCTGGCAGGTTAAGTATGTAATTAGAGTTTTCCTCAGTCCCTCAAACGTGAGTCAAATTGTTTCAAATCACAGTGTACACATTCATTAGTTAGTTGGACATTATTTATAGCTTTTGAGACAAATTAATAACGCTCATTTTATCTTGAAAGCGTTCAGAAACGTTATACATTCTCTTTTGTGTTAACATTTATTGGATTTATAAATGCATACTAATTGTACTCCTACAACAGCTGTTTCATAATTTGAATGAATTGAATCTGCATATGTTTAATTTTATGTAACAACTAATTTGAACGAAGAAACCGTTTAGGTTGTACGGAAAATTTGATGATCATTAATTTTAAAAATATTTAATAAATTTAGGACACGAATAGTTCCTCAAATGGATAACTTGTAAACATGGCATGTCTGATTTCATAGAATTGCATTCTCCGTTCATGTTTCTTAGTATATTCCTAAGGTTTAACACGATCTACCTTTTTCGCAGCATTAACATGGATTCGCCATATATATATATATAGCACCGCCAATTGTTATTAATTACTTTTTAATCAAATGAAAAAGACGGTTTTAGCAAAATGACATAATGAGCAGTATTCATAGTCTAACAATATTCTGAAAATAGTATTCTGTACATACAAGAATAAAATGACTTGGAACATAAGTCATGCTACAAACAAAACTGGCAAACTGATGGATATCTATGTATGCTATAGTTCACCGAAATTGAAAATTACAACTATTTCTGAACACCTGTTATTCCAGTTTCCCATGCACTCTGGCCTTGAGCGATATCAATTTTTACATTTCGCGGTAAGCATGACATCATTGAATTCAATATATAACAGTTAGGTACGGTTTGTAGCGGAGATCTAATATAGATGAAAGTATGTATTAGGTGTTGCAAACCTAGTAACAAATAAGTTCAGTTGTGACCAGAAGGATAAACCAAAGACAGCATGAACCGAAAGTATAATCTTATGTACATTCGTTTCGTGCTTACTGGCGACTCATCAGTAGGAACCGGTATTACGCCCTTTAACCACTATATATTTGGGTGAGGAATGTGGGAGAATAGGACGGTACAATCTCCTAGACGAATGTGTAACCCTGCAGTAGTGAAGCTAATATCATATAAAGTCTCGACAATGCGACTTCTACGCTAACTCACTCTATATAATGTATATACCGTATCTTCAAATGATAATAACGCTATGTTATTGTGTCAGTAACATATACTAACATTATGGTATGGTGCTAACTGATATCGATCAAGGCCAGAGTGTATGGTTTTATTGGAGTAACGGGTGTTCAGAAATAGTTGTAATTCTCATTTTCGGTGAACTAGAGCATGCATTGATATCCATCATGTTGGTACCATGTACTGATTCGGCAACCATAGTGATAGCACCATGTACCTTTTCGGTACTATAATGTTGGTATCGGCTACTAACACAATAGTCATAGTGTTAGTATCCTTTACAGACTCGGTATATGTATTATATAGACTGAGTTAGGGTGGAAGTCGCATTTTCGAGACTTTATATGATATTAGCTTCACTACTATAGGTTTACACATTCGTCTAGGAGATTGTAGCGTCCTATTATCTCACATTCTTCACCCAAATATATAGTGGTTAAAGGGCGTAATACCGGCTCCTACTGATGAGTCGCCAGTAAGCACGAAACGAATGTGTATGAGATTATACTTTCCGTTCATGCTGCCTTTGGTTTATCCTTCTGGTCACAACTGAACTAATTTGTTACTAGGTTCGCAACACCTGATACATATATGCTTACTTAATAGCTTATATGCATTTATGTATCAGGTGTTACGAACCTAGTAGCAAGTTTATTGAAATAGGACCAGAAGAATATTCCCAAGTCATTATGAGAAAAGCGTTTACTATATAAGAAATCTACATATCTCTTCACTGAATTAAAATCAGAGTATAAAAAAGTTAAGGAATATATTACTTAAGCATGGCCTAATTTACCTTTGAAGACACCGTCTTTAGCTGGCTGTCCCGGACATTTCCATTCGATGGTATTATCGCAGAGGACTGCAAAATTTGGGCCTTTTGCAGATGAAGATTCGGATGGCGACGTGGATAGCTGTATTGCGACAGCGGACTGTGCAGCATTTCGCGATAGTTGTGCGGCTACTAATCTGTAATGTTTGTCATTTAAAAGCCCCATTATTAGAACCGACTAAAGTAATCTCGAAATTTGAGCTTTTACACAATTTAAAGTGCCTTTCCTATTGGTTTATAAACAAAATACTCTTCATTAAAATTGCAAGGATATTCAATCGAATATTCTCCGTCATTATCTTAAAAAGTCATAAACTTTCAATTGTCAAAGAGATAACTAAAAATAACTAAAAATAAAATTTTTACCGTCTTGGTAAATCAAATTAGCAATTGTTCATTTCTGTAAATACATTACGTCATCCGTACGTGTTTTTTCTGATTAAGTCAATCTTTATTTTAAATTAAGTTTACGATCTTGATATAACACCAATTCCATTCTGTATTACATTTTCCAGTAGAAACTAAGCATTTTTTAATGTAAAACAGAAATTCAACTAGTTGACAGGTTTCATCCTTATTGAGAATACTTCAATCACTATCCTTAATTTCCCCCGGAAAGTACGTGTAGAGCTCCCAATAAGGAAGAAACTGGTCTACTGGATGAATTACCTTTCTACATTATTCATCGCTTAGTTTATACTGACAAATGTGTGTATATATTGGAAATATTTACATCAAATTGAATCCTTTTTTAAATATTTATTATCACCATTCGCACAACCAAATTTTGTTTTATTATATACACTTTCAATTCAATACCATTTCCCCATGTAGCATGGTGTCTGTTCTATAATAGAACTTCATGTCTAAAGGGATGCCATATAAGCTCCACATAAAAGAAAGGCTAACTAAGAATCATTAGTTTGTTTATAACTGAAAATTGTGTATAGCTTTCGGTGTGGTGGCACAGTAGTTAGAACAAAACCAACCAATGATCGCTTCATTAAAAATCAATCTTGTTGCAATTCGTTGATCAGCATCACTCAACACAATGCCAAGACGTTTATAATTTTGTGCTAAGTATTATGGTGGCGATTTCCGGTGAGCATACCTGGAAGTTTTCTGTAATATGCTGCGCATTTCCTGACGTGTGTTCAGAGATTCGTTTTCGATGAAAAAGTAAATGATTTCTTTTCCATTCAGATTTTTCTAAAAATGCTATTATTTCTTTTTAACTCAATTTAACTTTTATCATAAACATTTATGCAATTATTATAATCAAGGTTGCGGTCTTGATATAAACACA